>JAULKM010008062.1:0-31253 GCA_032355605.1 Rubia tinctorum | reverse complement strand
TTGAAACACAAGTGATAACATTCCCCATAGGTAATGAATGTGATAGGATGAGTGAATGGTTCTATGATCTATAAGAGATTTGGAAGTGGAAATTCATTGCCCCCAAGGCTTTGTCTTTGTAGTTTTTACTATTTTTTAGGATGTTGCATGATTAGCATAGTTACTTGACCTTGCTAGTTTTGTTGTTTTTACTTTCATAACTTAGGAAATCAACCAACCAACCAAAACCCCCCATTTTATCTGCTTTTATATCTACGTATATATATATATATATCTAGGCTTATATTCACCCTTGTATGCACGAACCCTTAGGAATATCCATTTTCTCTGTGGATGACCCTGATTTGCTAACTATCTACTTAGTTGTATTTAGTAAACATTTTGGGCTTAAAAATAGTATCTTTGAGAGGTACGACAACGACCTCCCAAATTTTGGCCTTGTAGGCATATATGATAGCTTACAAGACACTAATTAGCATGTCACCATACCGGTTGATCTTTGGAAAACCATGACATTTACCGATGGAAATAGAGCACAATGCATATTGGGCGGTCAAGAACTTTAACCTTGATATAGATGAAGCCAGTTTGCATAGGAAGGTACAATTGCAAGAATTGGTGGAGATACAAAGAGAATCCTAAAATCTATAGGGAAAAGACAAAGGCTTTGCACAAAAAGATGATCAATAGGAAGAAGTTTGACGTGGGTCAAATGGTCATCCTATTTCAATCCCACCTCTGCCTATTTCCCGGTAAATTGAGGTCTCGGTGGATCAGACCTTTTGAAGTGTTAAAGGAATTCTTGCATGGTTCGACATAGATCTTGGACCCAGCTAAGTCCAATTCCTTCAAGGTCAATGGTCAACGTTTGAAACCTTACCACAAAAGTTTTGTTCCAGAAAAATGAGAAGAAGTTGACCTTCTCGATCCAATTTGTGAGTAAGCTAAGAAGGGATGTTAAGTCAAGCTGATGACGTTAAATAAACTTGGTTTTGATCATCCAGATAATCATTCATGGTTTTTCGTTGATGTTGTTTCAATTTAGTTTTTATTTTATTTTTCCTTGTTCTTTTCACGGGTGTGTTTTCCCATGATTTTATAGTGATTTAAAGAGAGTATAGGGCTGGACGGATGAAGAAAAGAAGGCTTGAAAAAAGGGATAAAATCTTGGAGGTTTGGTGATAACAATTTTTTTCTAAGTACTGGGAAGATCTGTCCTTCACGAGTTTCGAAGAACAAGGGAATTTACTTCTTCCCAGTCCAGTTTTTCGCGAGCCGTGACATGGGCATCGCGAGTCCTGACCAAATTAGGAACACTTTGAAAAAATTGTGAACTTACACTCGCAAAATAATTTTTGTGAGTCGGAACATCGTGTCTCAAGTCGTGATACTTTTGTCACACGTTGCGATGGAATCAGAAGAAATTGTGAGAATTTGAACTTCCTGTCCAAAATTTTCATGGATCGTGACCCTTTTTCCGCACGTCGCAACTAGATCTGAAACATTTGTCAATGTTTGAACATCCAGTTCCAAGAATTTGTGAGTTGTGAACATATTGTCACACATCGTGTTAGACCTTGCCAGCACGACTTACCCAGGTAGCACGACCCGTGCCTGACCCAGCCGACACGACCGTGCCAGGTATCAAGACCCGTGGTAATTTTGACTGCTAGGGTTTTTGGTCTCATTTTGGGCCTTTTTCAAGGCCTAATTCCCTAATACTATATATAGGAGCCTTTATTCTCCTAGGGTTTAAGAAGTAGGCATAATCTAGATTTTATTTTGAGTAGGAAAGAAAGAAGAGGAGAGTTCTGTCTCTATAGAGTTCTTCTCTTCTCTTCTCTTTTCTTTTCTTTCAATTAGTATCTTAGATCAATGGCATTTAACTCAGTATTTTTTATGGATCTATTTGTAGTAGATTATTTAATTTTCTTTGAGTTTATATTTGTATTCATGATTTGATATTTGTTTTAGGAGATTTATAGATATACCTTTCCTATTTTGCTTATGGACATTCTGTTGGATTGTTCTTTGACGTGCACCTTTATGCATGGTTTAACCAATGCATTTGACACATTTATTATCATGTTTTATTTGGTTGATTGCATGTTTAAGTTAGGTTTACACGACAAAGGGTTTGGATGAGCATTATTGGTTTTCTTGTCTAAGTCCCGAGTTTTGTAAACTTAATTGAATCTAATGGATAATTTGTATTCACGAGCACCTATATTTTCCTTTGTGAGTTCTGCAAGGATGGTAGAAGATATTTAAAGGCCATTTACAAGAAGGGTAGAAAATATTGAAGGTCATTCACGAGGATGGTAGTAAATAGAAGGCCATGGAATTAAAGTGTGGTAGTAGATGGAATTGAGCCAAAAAAGGCAGAGTCGAAGTTCTAAAAGGTGAAAATGGAGGAAGACACCAACCCGCTAGATCAGTCGACCGGCCGGCATGAAGCTCTGAAACGAGGATAACCAGCCTAGCATGGCCCGTGCCAGTCAACACCAGTTGTATTAGAGCCCCTCAACCATAGGACATATCGATTTGTGTTGATCGTGTGGATGCGTACCTTGCCATATCACACTGTCCGCATCATTTCAAGTCTTAAATGCAAAGACCAGCCCACAGGGTGTGAAAAATGATACGACCAGTGTCGTTCATCTGGGAAAAAAATCCTTCTAGTTGATGGGCTTTGCCAAATGACACGGGGAGCGCATTTAGAAGTTCAAAACAAGGCACTAAACAGTGGCCTGTGCCAGACCACGCGTCCGGCCTGAGTCATTTTTATTGGCTGCTAGGGTTTTTAGACCGATTTTTGGCCTATTTCAAGGCCCAATTCCCTAATACTATATATATGGACCTATGTCTACTAGGGTTTAATTTTATGCTCATTTTTAGACTTCCATAGTAGGCTAGAGAGAGAAAGGAGCTCTTTCTTCTCTCTAGAATCTTTTCTTTTTTTTAAATTTTGTGCCAAGGCATTGAATCCAATGAAATATTTGGGTTTAATTCTTAGGGAGTAGTTAATTTTCTTGGGGTTTGTATTTGTATTTATGAATTAATAATTTATTTTGTGAGATTCTTTAGATCTACCTATTTCTATGTGTTTATGATTATTATGTTGGTTTGTTCTTCATGTTCTTATGGATTTCATGATTGTTACACTAAGACTGGCACACACCGTAGTCTACTTTCATGTTGGTGCATTCATTGATATCCCCAGGGGAAGGAAACCTAGATGTGCTTGGGGTAACGATAGTTTGAAACCATATGGGTGTGTACAAGTGGGTTGCCAAGTCAACGTTACGATTGACCAAACACTAGTTAGTCGGTGAGTTGATCCGAAGGGTTACCAATAGAGATAGGTATAGTAGAAAACTAGGGTTAGCTTTGGAATTTTGGAGCCATCCATAAGGTGGTTCACCCCCCTTTTCCTTTTAGGCCCAGGGAAAAAATTTGTGGTGTAGTGCCCGAGGCGTAATCGTACGGGGGAGATTTAGATATGCACACCATGCACTCCCCTAATTACAGAGGTGGTGCCAATGGAAGATTACATGAGCACCATACGTGACAGGTATGGGGAAGTGTTGACCATTGACCACACCATGTGTCTCAACCACTAGAATAGGTTTGTAGTTCTTGTATGTGAGGCAATCAAGGATAGAAAGAACATTGTTTATAATATGAAAATACTCCCAAAGTGTTAGTTTACATAGTTTATGCTCAAATACAAACTTCACTTCTTACCAATATATCAACCCAAGAACGAAGCATATTAAGAATCAAGAATTTCATACCTTACTTTGTTTTTCCCGCTAAATTACCCAGTCCCAAGAAGTACCATGATGTTAGGTTATCCGATCATCTAAATGTTAACCGCAACCTTATGACTCCTATTCCGGAAAATGAGTAGAATTATAAAGAAAAAATAATTTCTTTTTCACTCTTTCTCTCATTTTGCCTAGGAGTCCTTTCTGGTTTTCATCCTAGCCACACATCATGTTTCTTTGGATCACATCTCACCCACACATTTAGCATCTCATTTTTCCTAGACTGACCTTTTAGGTTTTTAGCCTACCCGGGCCCCCAATGATGCCTAAATTGCCCTTTTAGGTTTTTAACTTAGCGGGTTTTCTTTTTGTTTTTTGTACCTTTTCATTTTCAATATATTTTTAAAAAAAATTGAATTTTTTTACATGTTTTCTTGTTTTTCCAATCAAAAATAGCAAAACACATTCCAAATATCCAAACAAATAAAGAGCATCCAAAAACATGCCAAAAGCCAAAAAAATATCCAAAACAAGGAATATCCCTAAACAAAATTATCCTAAGCAAATGAAGTCTAGAGCTAAATCCCATTCCCACACTTAAACCGCTACATTGCCCTCAATGTAGACAAAACAAGACAGATATAGTAGAAATGACAATGGAATTAATAAGCTCACAAAAGTGCCACCGGGCTCAATCACTGCTGTGAGGATTAACCACCATCTCCGTAGCGCTGTTGATACATATCCATCTATACCTCATTCCTATGACGCCGCTCCCTGCGCCTCACTAACCCGGGATCTGGGCCCTATTGGTCACCAGAGGGTGCCTGCAAGTCCCAGACTCTGGATGAGAGCTGATCAATATCCTCATCCATATCCAAAAGGTTCCGCGACATATATCGGTTGTGCTTTATATCATGTTGTGCAGTGGGGAATAGAAATCTGGAGGTGGCTGCTGGAGCTGGTTGTGGCAGCTGTCCTCATATACTGGCTCAGTGTCGGAGAGGGGTGAAGACTCTGGTGAACCCTGTGGCGAGTGTGGAGCAAATGGCAGTGCACCGTCCTTTCTTGAACCAGCTATGGCAGGAGCTTGAGAAGCTCTCATTGAAGATCTATATGGCAGTGCACATCCCCATCAAGGGCTAAGTTTACGGGCAGGTCGGGCACTAGCTTGGTCTGCTGGACCTGCGGTAACCTCATAAAAGTGACACCCTTATTCTCGTAGAGCCAGTGGTATACCCCGTGAATAAGTGTGTAGTGGATGAGGTTGTAGTTCTTCATCCTCGCTAAGGAGATGAGGTATGAAGAACCCCTGCCCACCCACAGGAAGACATCAGGGACAATAAGGCAGAGGTGATTTGCCAGGAGGTTGATCATCCCTCCCATAGAATTCTCCCCCTTCGGCTTCTTAGCCACACATACTACCCTCACTACCCAGAACTCGGCCCATCTCCCATACCCCATCCCATCACTCGTCAACTTCCATAAGAAACCGACCTCTTCATTGGACATATTTGTCGGCTCCACCTGACAAAACAACGTGCCTGCCAAAAGCCTATGAACAAATATGAGAGTTGGGTGGACAATAATGTTGTTCTTGTCTCTCGGGTGTCCCACCCTATTGGTGATGGTGTACCAAAAATCGATGTCCTTTATAACATCACTCTTTTGGGCTTGTGGGTCTAATGTTGCCCTAATCTCCGTAGTGTCCCACCCAAAGCCTGCCTCAATCTGCAAAATCGCCATATCTCGAGAGACATCATCTTGCTGGATTTAAATGTACCTCTCACATGGCTATCCATCGCTGACACTGTTCATCCGCACCTTGGAGAGGAACTCCAAAGTGTATCGCTTATAGGTGGGGGCACTCTTGCCAATAAATCTCTCAAATCCTTCTTTGGCAAGGAGGCAACGAACTGGTTGGCTCAGCCCGAGATCATCTAACGCTTACTCATATATGAAACTAGTCTCTTGTATCTTGCGAGAGACTAAGATATCTTACCTCTCTGCATAATCTCCGGTGATCCGGGTCAAACCCACGAATCTTTCTGGAGGTGGTGGTGGAGCTGGCTTGTGAACTGGGGGTGGAGGTGGAGGTGGGGAAGAAGGACCTAACCTTAGAGGAACTCTTAGCCTCTTCTTCGGAGCCATAGCTATCAAAACAACAAACAATGTTAACCGCACAAGGATATAATATATAGAACATGCATCTTCACAAAATATTTTATCCCACAAAACTGTCAAACCTATAACTACAAACATCCAAACACCATTATAGAGTTTTGAAATCAAAGTTACAATGATGTAGTTAATACAGTATGATCGACAAAGGTAACTACATGGATACTAAAATGTGTGCATGTCCTCATATGTAAACTTCAATGACATTCATTTCTAGATAGATCAATAATGCACTCATGTCCTATTCCTTAAAGTCATATGAAACATACCACTTTTCAAAAATTCATGCATATACTCAACTCAAGAATACTCACTTAACTATATGCCCATTGATTGATATATTCGCTCAACCCTTCCACAACTTGAGATTATCACATAGTCCACTCATCAATCATGTAATTCACTATAAGCACAAACATAGACATGAATTATTATGTTTAGCCACTGTCGATATATTTAACAATTCAAACCTTTGGTTAAAAAATCATGACAAATTTCTATTATTTTCATACTCAACATGAAACTATGAACATGGCCTCAATCAATTCCAAAATGGGTGTTGATCACAAAGAGTATTGCATACAAAATCAACCATACTATAAAAAAAATACAAAATCAACTATACTACACAAACACATAATTCCTCAATCTATACATAAATTAAAAATCAAGCACAAGGAAAGTGAGTAATCGTACCCACTAGAGTGTAGGAAGGTGAAATGAGAGAGCCTACAACAATGTATATCTCTAAACAATCAGAATTCGAAAAATTGCCAAAAACTAGGATTCAGATTTTCTCTAAATTCTAGCTAGATTTATTGTTAGTGGGGTAGAAATGTGGATAAAAGGGTGTTGGGATAGTGATTTTTGGCAAAGGGTAAGTTTATTTGGGGCCAGAGTGGTGGAATGGAGGTTGAAGATGGTCGGGGCAGCGGAGAGGAGTGAGTAGAATGAAGGGAAGAAGACGGGTTCTGCTAGCTTAAAATATATTCTAGGCAGGTGTTGCGAGTCCCAAATTTGTGGTTGTGATTTGCGACAAGGAAGTCAAAGGGTGATAAAGTCAAACCCAGAATGTCGCGACTGGCGAATGAGGGTTCACAACTCGCGACTGGAGAATGAGGGTCCACTCTGATTTTATCGCGACATGTGACACTACATTAGTAACCCACGAATTCCATAGACTGTAAGTTTAAATTTTGAATTTTTTTCTGATCTGGTCATGACTTGCGATGTTGAACTGAAAGTTCACATTTATCAAAATTTGCTCTAATTAAATTGTGGAATGCTATAGAGTTGTCGCGGTGTGCGGTACTAAGTCACGAGTCGCAAAAGTCTAATTCGTGACTCGCAAATTTTGGACCTGAAAGTTCACATTTCCAGAAATTTCTTCTGATGGGGTCGCGATTCTCCAAACCTCTGTCGCGAGTCACGAATAAGATGGACTGGGAAGGGTAAAGATCCCCTGTTCGGTACGACTCATGATATATACATCGCGACTCACGATGATCAGGCCTTCCCAATACTTAGAAAAATTCAATCTTACCTAACCTTCAAGCTTTCATCCCTTCTTCCAAGTATCATTTTCTTCATCCGTCCAGCACCATGCCCTTCAATCTTTTACGAAATCACGGGAAATCACAATTGTGAAAAGAACATGGCAAAATAATGGAAATAACGAAAAAAAATTACATTGAAACATCAATGGGAAATCACGAATGACGATCTGGATGGTCAAAACCAAGTTTATTTAACATTGTCGGCCTGACTTACCTTCTTTCTTTAGGTTTACTCACAAACCAGATCAAGAAGATCAACATCATCTCCTTTTTCGGGCACAAACATTTTCCTTAATAGAATAGAACTTAGCTCGATCTAAGATTTCCACCGCACCATACGGGAACACCTTTACCATCTCAAAAGGACCAATCCACGGCGACCTCAATTTATAGGGAATTAGACGAAGGCTGGATTAAAATATGAGGACCTTTTGACCCACGTCAAACTCCTTCTCATTAATCATCTTGTCATGCAAATCCTTTGTCTTTTCCTTGTACATTTTGGCATTCTCATAGGACTCTCTTCTTATCTCCTCCAATTCTTTCAATTGTAGCTTACTATTCTCATAGGACTCTCTTTAAGGCACAATTCCCTACTACTATAAATAGGAGCCTATGTCTACTAGGGTTTAATTAGTTTCATTCTCCTAATTTTAATAGAGGTATAGAGAGAAAGGGAATAACCCTTCACTCTTTGATTTTATTTTCCCTTTGTTCTTGCCTTAGGGTATTGAAATACTTGGTTTCAATGCTTAGCAAGTAGTTTATTTTCTTGGGGACTATATTTGGATTCATGACTATGTAGGTGTTTTGTGAGATTCTAAAATCTCCTTATCTTATTATGCTTATGAACATTATGTTGGTTTGTTTCCTGAATTATTATTAATTGCATGATTGTTACACCGTGTTGGCACCCACGTTAGTCTACTTTCATATTGGAACATTTATTGATATTCCCCGGGGAGCAAACATAGATGTAATAGGGGTAGCGATAATACGGGACCGTATGAGTGTATGCATATGGGTTGCCGAGTCAACATTACAATAACTTTGAGCCTTAAGGGTTGTGGATAGAGATAGCGTAGTAGCAAACTAGGGTTAGTGTAGTTTGCAACCTTAGAGAAAATGAGAAGGTGCCTATCCCCTTGCCTCTATAGGCCTTGGGAGAAGAATTTGTAGTTAAGTACCCCGGACATAATCGTTATCAGATTGACAACCCAATTGCATCTTTGTATAGTTAACATTAAATTCCAAGCATAGGTCATCCGTTAGTAGTTTGAATGAGAGTAACATTATAAATATTATCTTTGATCTTCCTAGCCACTCTGTGGGTTCATTGAAGCCTAGTTAACGACCCTGTAGGGAGGCGGGTCATAAACTATGGGGTTTGCCTCACTTTTGGTGGTGGATTTCATGGTTATGACCGTGCATTTCCTTGTTGTCTTCTGATCTCCTCAAAATTTTGGTAGTTCTGATGGAGTTGTGAATTTCATGATGAGGTGGTAAGGGTACCAAATTCCTCAGGCTGAATTCATCCATGGTCAACCTATAATTGCATTAAAGGGGTTTGGTTCTCTATCACCACAAAGTCACTAAAATTGTACACTTCTTATCATCTTGTCCAATTGTTATAGGTAAGCTGATGTTACCGACTGGTCACTCAACTTTCCCTGTGAAGCTGGCTATTGAAGATGTTGGCCTCTTGAGATATTCTCTTTGAAATCGAGTTTGTTAAAGCAGTCTAGGAACAATATTTTCCCCATGCTTCAATCATCTACGAAGACACAAAGTACTTCAGAGTTACCTATCCTTCCTGTAATGACTAGAGGATCCTTATGAGGTGATGCAGTAGGTATCACATCTTCTTTGTTGAATGTGATTTCTTAACTTGGTGGTGTACATTTTTCAACAAGATGTGGAGGTGGGAAACTTTCTTGTGCTTTCCATGCATTGATAGACATTGTACCTATTAACCCGGGGATTAAATAAATGACATTTTTAGGGCAACATTATTGATATTGTGTCCTAGAGTTGTGACTGTTGTCATCTTGGGTTTTGGTTTCGCCTGGTTCCGGGTCAATAGTGGGGTCTTGTCACTGCTATGGGTTGCGGATGCCCCTGGCTAGTTCTCTTCCTTTGTATATTGAATTAGTTATCCCTGTTTTGGTACATCCTCTTTATGTCTCCCTAACTTGTTGTAATTTTTTGTGTCATGCCCCTGATCCTTGTGAAAGACACAATAATAATCCTTGTATCTAGCTGTAACTCTCTTGGGGCTAGGGTCTCTATATAACTCCCCATGTTTTACAAAATTTCCCTTCGGGATTCGATTAGTGGAGTATCAGTGAAGGGCAATTAATCCACTGGTGGTTCTCTTCCCCTTGTGAGTATGACCACCCTATATATTTTGGCTTATTCTTTGATTAATGGGTTGTCTCCAGTTCTTTTTTTTTGCCTCTCTCATTTTCCAACCTTTTGTTGTTTTCTTCCTCCATTCTAATTTTTTTCTACCGCCTTTTGGAGGTCTCATGGATTTCCCGGCATGTTTGTTGTGAGGTTCTTATAAAACTCCCTTGATCTCATGTCATTCATGAATGATCCTAATGACATTTGGTGTGCAAGATCCTTGACCTTCAGGATTTCCGTGATGAAGCGATCATCCTAATCTGTGATGCTCTCCCAGCTTTGTTGGGAAATGTACATCAGGTTCATGAATGTCTTCATGAACATCTATTTTTGGTAGAATCTACACATGAACTATCTGCTAAATGGCTCCAGCTTCATATTCTTCTACTGGGTAGGCTATATACCAAACTACTGTTGTTCCTGCCAGGAAAATTATGAAGGCTTTGCATACAAATTGGATGGGTGCATCTCGAAACCTTATGCTCATTCTGTAAGAGTGCAAGAATTTATTTTAGTCATTATTTCTGTCATATGCCTTGATCTGGGTTAGTATCTTGAATTATTTTGCCATTGCAAAGTTTTGAAAGTTTTCATTAGCAGTGAGTGTTCAGCTTCATCTTCGACATCGTATTCAACGTCTTCCTTTGAAAGCCAATGCTTTTGTTTGTCTTCTTATTTCATTTTTTCTTTTGATTGTTCTTTACATGATTCCTTTGTTCCATGGTGAAGTTGACAAATTCCTTGTATAGTTTCTCTCGGTTAGCTTCTAAGAAAGTAGTGAAGGATCTATTTTCTTTGTCAATGTGTGGTGATGACTCCTGCATATATTTTTATTCCTAAATGTCCTTGTGTTCACTATAGGGGCTTTATTTATTGGAGGTAGAGGTGGGGGATGTGGTGGTGTTGACTCCACTAGTTCTCTATGCTTGCTAGCATGGATCCTAGTCGTCATGGTTCAGGAAAAAACAATTGACCTAATATTTAGATTCCCCACAGATAGCACAACTGATGTGGATTGGACTCCCAAAAACATAATGACATTAGGTTTCTAGAAGATTTCCTGCAAGAATCTCCAAGATTGTTACCGGAGGAAAATCTATTGGTTGAATGTTCAGTACCATTGGTTGAATGCTAGAATGGGATTTTAGTTACTTACCTTGGTTCTTTCATCTGACTTATATTTATAGGGTCAGTTTCTGACCCACCCCCACCAGGTGCATTGTGAAACACGCGGGAGGAGGCTTCTAAAAGGTATTAAGGATCAAATATCAAATTTGTAATGCTACTCCCATTTCTACTACTATGCTACCAATAATGGTAGATAGTGGTAAGTACCGGGGTCGTTCACGGAGATGTTATGGATCTAGAAAATAACTACACAAAACCATGGTCAGATCGTCAATCTGACCACGTGTTTGGAATAAAGAGTGTTGTGAAAATAACCATTTGGGGTGGGGGTTCAAGTATCAATTGTGAACTACTAACATGAAAACAAGGAAACAAACTATATTAACTAGCACTTGGGGGGTATTTGCATAACATGATCGATAATTGGCGCTTATCCCCGATTTATTCACATATAAGAATATAAACCTATCTTATGCCTATGTCAAATAGTGTGGAGATAGCCAGATATTTCCCTCATCTGTCACGCAAGGTGCTACCACCAATACATTCGTATCTCACTATTTCCGTAATTAGGGATGCGCTTTAATCCTGTGACTTCGCAGACAATCCCCGTCCCTTACTCTCAATGTTAACGCACCCCCTCTTGGATGAACAAAACCCGCCTAAAAGAACTTTGCCTCGGGTAGGTCATAACCTTTAGATACGAAAGTAAAGGCATTACATCCTGGAATCTCCAATATGGATCTCAATCCCTAAACCTAGAGAGGCAAAGGGAATTGAGATCTTGTGATGATTCTAAGGTTGGCTCGGCTTTGTGATTTCTCCAAACCGGCACAACCCTAGTTGCTACAATGCTCAATCTATCGGGGTAAGCCAAGGGTTTACCCTAATTGGGATTTTCCAAATCCAATGCCTAACATGTAATTCCTCTTCCACGACTATCCAATTAAAATTATGGTTTAACATATGTAATGATATTTCATCAAAGTGACATGAATGCACTCATCTCACCGGTGTTCTTGAACATACTCCATAATTTTAGCACTCCCAAGATGGAAATGATATCTAACATGATAATATGCTAGAATACATGTATTGATGCATCATAATAATGACATATCATAAATCTTGAAATATGATAAATCAAACATCAAGCACAAATATTCATAGCAATTAAAAGAGGAGAATCTAAATCTCAAAAAGCCAAAAATCTAATCATGAATACAAATAACCCCAAGTTTGATTAACTAATCCCTAGACATTGAATCCAATTATTTCATTGGATTCAGTGCCATTTGGGCAAAAAGAAAAAGAAAATATGAAAAAAGAAAGAACTAGGGAGAAGGAGGATAGTTTTTTCTCTCTCTAGACTACTCTTAAGATCTAAAAATGAAACATTACATCAAACCTAATTATCCTTGGCCTATATATTTAGTAGTCGTGAAATAGGCCTAAAAATAGACCCAAAAGAGGCTAAACTCCTAGCAACCACAGTTGGTGCGGGGGATGGTTAGTGTCACGGTACGTGCTTTCGTATAGTTACGAACACCGAGCTGGCATGGACCATGTTGGCCATGATGGAATGGGATGCCAGGCCTAGCACAGACCATTCTAGTCATGTTGATGCATCCTAATGGATATGGCATGTGCCATTTGGTTTTGTACTAGCGCTTCCTGTGTTATCCGGGGTGGGCTATCGGTAGGGTCCTCTTTTTGCTCCTTTTGATTGGCATGACGCATCGTTTAGCACGCCCCATCGGATGGATACTCCTATAGCTTGGTACCTTGATGCGTCTCATGTAATTCTTCACACCCTGTGGGCTGGTCTTGGCAATTTTGACTTGGAATGACGTGGGTCGTGTAAAACGGAACATCTCGCTCTCATAGTTGTTTTGGTACTACCAGCCGAAATGAGGTAACCCTCATACCATGATTTCAAACGGACCATGCCAGTTGATATGAGTCATTCCATGGCTTCCTAACACAATTCGTGCTGGCAGATGTGTTTTGTACTAGCCTCTGGTTCGTGCCAAGCTATCGTGGTCCGTGTTGACCGCTGCTGATTCGATTGTCAATCTTCTTTGCTCCGCTACAGATGAACTGTTGGTCTGATTTGAGAGTTCTCGTAGTCAATTTCATAGATCTCAAGAAGAAAAATCCAACGATGCAATCCTAAATTGCTGATTCTTCATGGACATTCCCTCGAACTTTGTGCAACTCCCAGACAACAACTCTCCCGCTTAGGACTTGGCCTTTGTGAACTCTGAATCTACTTCATTTGGTTCCCATTCCATCTGCTACCATGAGTTTATGTTCGTGTCCAAAAGTTCTACTACCACCTTTATAAGTGGCCTTCAAATCTACTACAATGACTTAAGGTTCATGACCTTCTACAAAAGATAATAAAAAGAAGCGGTAATCACGAGCCACCTAATGCTGAGATCAAAAGGGAATATCTAGGCGCCCGTGAATAAAAAACATCCATAATTTCTAATTAAGTCTACAAAATGTGGGATTTATACAAAAAAACCAATAATTGTCGTATAAACCCTTTGTCATACAAACCTAACTAAAACTAGCAATCAACTATACAAAAGAAGAATAAATGTGTTAAATGCATCGGCTAATGCATGTTTTATGGTGCACATAAATCCCCCCACACTCAAACCTTTACTCGTCCTCGAGTAAAAATAAGAAAATATCTAAGTGAAATGTAGCATGCAAGAGAAGTTATCCAATGCATTCAACTTATTCCCAAGCTACCCTTGTTTCCCCAAAAAAGTAAGAATCTCACACAGCCCGAAGATACCAAAGTAATCTAACCATCCCAAAAAATTGTGAAAAAAAAGGTAAGCATAAGAATGATAAGTTTTAAACTAGCTTACTCCACCAATAGTCCTCCAAAAGCAATCCAAGAGTTGTTGCCAAAAAACCACCAAGGAAAATTCCAAAGATTCTCAACTCAGTTTCCGTTTTCTCTCAATTTCTCTCATTTTTCCTAGGAGACCTTTTGGGATTTCATCCTAGCTTTCACACATGTTGAGCACACCATATCACCTTTTCCCACATGGCCTCTCATTTTTGCCGAAATTTTCCTACTTAGTCGGGCCTTAGCCTCTCATTTTTACCTTGGCCTTTCGACCTATCCGGGCTTTCATTCCCATTTTTCCCAAGTTGCTCTTTCGGGTTTCCAACTTATCCCTGTATATATATTTTTTCTTTTAGTTCAATTTTTTTCAAAAAATAATTGGTGCAGCACAAAATGCCCCAAAGTTGGGCTTCGTACTACAAAAGATCATAGAAAAGAAAAATTACACCACCAAATTGTTCATCCCAAAACATTCCCTAACAAAGTGATAACAACCTAAAGATCAAACCACCAAAGTTTCTACCAAACTTCCCAAACAACACCAAAAACACACCAAACAACACCAAAAACACAAAGAAATTCCAAGATGAAAAATCCTAAGTTCTCACTACTCCCTCCCCACAATTAAACCAAACATTGTCCCCAATTCAATGAATCAATTCAAATTATAAGTGAGAGAAAGGGAAGTAATGAAACTCACTCATGCGACCCCGAAGGGTCTCTCCTCAAACTTCGAGTCTCGCTTCTCCTCCGCCTCTCTTCTTGACGCATCTCGTTTCTCTCAATAGGGATAACATCTAGAAATCCATCGAGCTTTGAAATGTGAAATTACTAAAGTACTTTATGGATAGGCTCTTTGTGGATGTCTGATCTCTCATCTATGATGGGAAACTCCTCTCTCATCTCCCTCTTGATGATGTCTAGCCTAAATCCCCAATAATGCATGAAACCCTCCATCGGCCTTAGCCTACTTCCAAATTCCTCCAATTGAAGGCTCATTCCCTCTACCACTTCATCAATATCCCGCATAAGTTGGGTAGAACTAGAGAGTTTCTCCCCAAACAAACAAAAGTGATCAAGGATGTCAACAGGAAATTGAGAGTGTCTAGGAGGTGTCATACTCGGGGTCTCTTCGCCATTCTCCTAGATATCTATATCCGGGTCCGATAGGATTTTGTAGAAATCCTTCTCAAACCTCGAATCCAGGGCTAAGAATAGATCATCCAACATCGTATCATCAGTGATCATTATACGATCCTCTTGGGGAAGAATCATGAAATTGCATACAGCGGAACCACCATATAGCCCTAAAAATGATCCTCCAAAGTAGTGGTGGCAACCATGGACGCATTTACAAGTTTTTCCATTGTATGTTGTGTACCTAAGTGTCCCAAATTCGCCAACCCTAAAGAAGAGGGAATCGGATGCCCCAAATGTTCTGTTAGAAGTTTGACCATGCCACTCATAGAGATATTTCCACCTTTACTATCTCCCATGGAAAGGCTTTATCTACAAAAGTGGAAACCATGTTGGGGTAAAAGTTTCCCTCCGGAGTCATTGCCCAGAGGACATAGACATCCACCCCAGGACATTTTTTGAGATACCGGTGACAAAATACTCCCAGGGATATTAATCTCTACACATATCTCATAGTCGGGTGGACGATATACATGCTCTTGCAAATGTGCTTCCTCTCAGTGCCAAAAAGAATCCTCCAAAAAGTGCTCAAAGAGAATGGAAGGCCCTGTCAATGTGCCCTCGAAACCTCTTTCCCATACTTCCACCCATACGTTTGAGAAATGTCTTGATAAGACATAGTGTACTCAATGTAATCCAAGTGGAATCGAATGAGCCTCCTCCCCTCTCTATCCTTCATATTCTCCAAAGTTGCCAAGAATTCCAAAGTCCATCGAATATGGGTCTTTGAGTGCTTGTCCAAGAATCCCTCTAGGACTATCCTACTAAGAAAGTATGTCACAGGCTTGAGAATGCATGTAGCACTCAACGTCTCCTTCCAAGCGAACTATGTTTCTAAGATAGTACGCTCTGTGCCACTTAGGTACCTCTACCTCCGAGTTGGAATCCCAAAAATTTTGGTTGAACCCATGAATTCATCAACCATGCTAAAGGGAGTGAGCTAAAGGGGGTGAGATGAAGGGTATTAGCCAACCCTTATTTCCCAACTTTGGCCGGCTTTTTCCCTTGTCACTCCAGGAAGATTTTTCTTTCTCCGACCTTGGTCTCTTTGGAGGCATCCTATCACATCAAGAAAGAGTGGTAATGCAATGATAATCCAAAAGAATGTTTCAAGACTTATTCACAAAGAGCACTTCTTCATACATAGCCACAACATTCCCAAAACATATTACCTTCACATAAGGGTCATGCAAAACAAGAAACATCATTTATAAACAAAATACCCATGAATAATCAAAGCATTCCATCAAAATTTTCATACAATAAAGAATCATCCCTCTTAAATCATCGCATTCAATAAAGATTTCAGAATCAAAGCACAAGAGGAATACATCAATCCCCTCACACTTAATTTAGCACAAAATCATTCAAGTAACCCAAAAATTTCTCCCCAGAACATCTCACCATATTTCCATGCACAAAGCTCCTCATCCAATTACCAACATGATAAAAAAAAAGCAATTAAGCAAAGAGCTCAAAGGGTTACCCGGAATTTGAAGGCAAGAGATGAAGACTCCACACAAGAAGAAGAAGCAAAAAATGCTAATTTTTGAAGAAAAAGGCTCAAAATTTTGAAAATACCGAGAGTGAGAGTGTTCTTAAGAAATGTTAATGAGATAAATGAATCTATGGGCGAGTTAATGTACTATCGATCAAAATAATTCAGCAAAGAATGTGAATAAAAAAACGTACACGTGAGATAAGGATGACATTTTTAATATTAGAGAGTGAGTGGGACAAATATTACCAATCAATTTATGCTAAGGGGGTGTTGATGTACTATTTATACCTACACTTGGAGGAGAACAAATATTTTGCTGGATTAATGAACCAAGAATTCCTTGTTTCGGGTCAAAATTTGAATTTTAAAAATCTGAATTTTTGGCCCAAAAATTTCAAAATTTCAAGTCTGGTACAAGGCATCTTCGTGCCAAACATCTGGCAATGCCTGTTCCAGAATCTCACACGGACCGTATCTGGTGATACGAGGCATTCCAGAATTTGGCACAAGATCCACCTCGTGCCAAAGGGCATGACACGAGGCAAGTGCCTCCCCCCCTTCCCTTTTCAAAAATACTTTGTCACCAACAAATTCCTATCTTTTTTCACTCAAAAATAATAAGACTCAAACTCAAAATCATCAATCCACAAGAGTTTCATCTCAAAAATCTTTGTCAAATCCTTAAAATAAGCAAAATCTACCAACGGATATCAAAACAAAGCAAGAAACAAGCAATGTATATTTATTGTCGTCCTCAAGCCTTATTTCTTTTCATTCATTTAATTGAAAAAACCTAACGTTAGATCTCCGGAGTCTCCATCGATGATCCCACTCACGATGACATCCTTGTGAAAAGGCCTATACAAGGAGTTATCCTTACCTTCGAGCGCTTTCTTTGCCAAGAAAAGTGAGTATCCCTTCATAGTAATGTCGAATCCTTAGACTTTTCCTTGGGTTTAGGAGGTGGTTGAGGGTGTTTAATGTTCTCACCACTTCCTACAAACCACTGCATGTTAGTGAGCATAGAATAGCAATCCAAGATAGACAATTCATCACTAACATTATGCAACGCAATAGTCTCATCGACATGTTCATCACAATTAAAGTGCAAGGTGGGGATTCTATCATCACTTTCACATTCATTAAAACTCTTATCATTCATGCTATCTTCATCACTATCATAAATGGTCACATCAATACAATCATCATCTAATATGCAAGAGTTATCAAGTTGAACATCTTCCTCACACAAGGTTATGCCTTTAAAAACAACAGAGGTGTTAGTCGAATCATGCTTAGACTTTAAGATATCAAAACCAACTCTATCCATGTCATCCTCTAAGGATAGTGTTCCCAAGTGAACATCAATCTTAGTCCTTGATATTTTTAGAAAAGGTTTTCCCAATAAAATTGAGGGTGCACCACCGTCGTGCTCAACATCAAGGACATAGAAGTCTGCCGGAAACACTAATTTGTCTACTTGGACCATCACATCCTTAACTAGTCTACGAGGACTAGCTTGATAATGATAAGCCATTTGGAAAATCACCCTAGTCTCTTTAAGTTCACCTATTTCTAGGTTCTCATATATTCACGAAGGGATGACATTAATAGAAGCACCAAGATCAATCATAGCATTTTCTACCATTTTACCACCTAAAGAAATTGGGGATTGAAAACATGCCTGGGTCATCAAATTTTGTAGGAAATTTTCTATGTTCAAAGTGGCAACTCCCCCTACTTTAAATTTACTTATCTTTCTAAGTGTCTTATTCCTCTTCTTGGTACATGTGACTTTCAAAAACTTTGCATACAAGGGAACATGTTCATTCAAGTCTAGGATCAAGACACTTACCTCCACCTTCTCAAAGATTTTTTGAATTTACTCGTCATTGGTTTTTGCATTTGGATTTCCACTAAGTGCATTAGGGAATGGTGGCGGGAGGTTCACCCGTACCTTGGGTGTTGGAATCTCCTAATGGGCTCCTCTACAGCCAATTTTCTCTTCTCCAAGTTAGTGTTGTCGCATTATTCAACCAATATTTCCTCTTGTTGGATCTCTTTCTCGTGTTTTCGCAATTTCTTCCCACTTCTATGTTTCAAGGCACTAACATTCTGCGGATTAATCTCCGGTTGAGAGGGAAGTTTTCCGGACCCCTTAGCTTCAAGTAGGATTTCCTATGTGGCAATTTTCCCAGCTTGAACTTCAATATTTTTAATTCTTGAGAAAGCCCTTGTCTCGAGATCCTCGATCTCTCACCTTGTTCGTTCCGTGAAGATGTCTTGCTTCTTGGCCAATTGAGAGATAACATCTATAATTTCCTCTCGGTCTGACTTGTAAAGTGGAGTGTTGGTGTTTGAAGGCCCTTCTCCCTTCGGGTAGGGTTGAGGTGGGCTTGTCCTCCTCAATTATACCCTTGTGGTTAATTGTCTTCTCACCTACGAAAGTTGGGATGATCTCTATACCTCAGGTTGAAGGTGTTTGCATAGGGATCTTGTCTGTCTCCCCCTTGGTTCCCCCGAAACCCTTTTGGTTAACCCCTAGCAAACTGCGGCCAATTACCATTTTTGTTTAACCACAGCGCGTTAACTTCTTCAAAATCCTCTGCCAGTTATGGACATGAATCTGTGTGATGATCAAGGTTACAAACACCGCACGCTTTTTCGTGTTGAACTCCCCTTTTCATTAAATCTTTCATCATGGAGGCAAGGGCTTAGAATTTCTCCTCCAATTTAGGGGGTTTGATTTAGCTTTTCCACAATTTTCACCCTTGATCATGTGTAGAATTTCCTTGTGCCATTTTCTATTTCTTAGAATAGGGTCGTAGCCTCCCTTGGACTCTTGTTAGCAATCAAGCCATTACAATCAACGTTCACCATACGCATATCGTCTTCGCACAGGCCTTCAAAGAAGTAGTAAACTAGCTCTTCTTCTTTGAATGAATGGCACGGGAAATCTCCAACAACCTCTTGAAGTGCTTCCAATATTCATATAGGGACTCATTGGAAAATTGGGAAATGTTGGACAACTGTTTCTTCAATCCCGCTGACATCTAGGATGGGAAGTACTTTTCCAAGAAGCGACACTTCATATCCATCCATGATGTTATACACCAATGGGGAAGATAATACAACCAATCTTTGGCTGGATCCCTAAGTGAACAGGGAAACGACCATAGAGTATAATCTTTCTCCGAGATTCCAGCGGGCTTTATATTCATACAGAATTTTGAGATATTCTTGTTGGGATCCTCTCCGGACATCCCGAGCAAGGTTGGCAAGAAATAGATCATTCCACTCTTCAATTTACATGTAACATTCGGTGGTATAGGCAGAGATGATGAAGAGGGGTTGACCTCCAATTTGGAACCATCAACTCCATCAAGGTGTATTTTTCTTCAGCCATAACCCTTCTTTCTTCAATCACAGTAATCGGCTCTCGTGGAACTTCCTGTCTCAGCCTCCTTTTCCTTATTTTCTTTCCACCTGGTACGAGTATGTACCATAAACCGAGAGCTAATAATATCCAACTAAGAACAAACTAGCAGAAAAGTCATAAATAACAGGATACCAATCAAGAAAGCTCAACAAAAAAAACCAACAAAAACAAAAGAAAAAACAAAAACAACACTAATTACTCAACTAACACATAATGCAAGATAATAACTAGACCTTAAACTAACATTACCAACAACGGCACTAGAATTTGACCCGCCCCCACCCGGTTCATCGTCAAACACGCAGGAGGAGGCTGCCAGCAGCTATTAAGGGTCAAATATCAAATTTGTAATGTTGCTCCCGTTCTTACTACTATGCTACCAATAACGATCAATAGTGGCAAGTACCGGGGTCATCCACAGAGATGTTATGGATCTAGAAACTAGCTACGTAAAATTGTGGTCAGGTCGTCAATCCGACCACGTGTTAGGAATAAAGAGTGTTGTGAAAGTAACCATTTGGCAGAGGTGGGGTTTAAGTATCAATTGTAATCTATTAACATGCAAACATATAAACATACTATATTAACTAGAACTTGGGGGGTATTTGTGTAACATGATCGATAATTGGCTCTTATCCTCAATTCATTCACATATAAGAATATAAACCTATCTTATGCCTATGTCACATAGTGTGGAGATAGCCAGATATTTCCCTCATCTGTCATGCAAGGTACTACCACCAATACATGTTTTTCTCACCATCTCCGTAATTAGGGATGCACTCTAATCTAGTGACTACGTAGACCATCCTCGTCCCTTAATCTCAATGCTAGTGCGCCCTCGTCTTAGAGGAACAAAGCCCTCCTAAAAGGACTTTGCCTCACGTAGGTCAAAACCTTTAGATATGAAAATAAGGCATTACATCATCGACTCTCCACAATGGATCTGTAAAGGCTGGTGCAAACTATCATCCCCTAGTTCCGCCTTTGGGCAGCACCACGGTTCAAAGCTGTCTTTCCATCAAGAGAGCTATAATTCCCGAATTCATACACACTACCTATTCAGAACTCAATAATAAACCACTTTAATTCTTACCTTGCAAAACAAATGGAAAATACAAAGAATGAAGAGCTGTAGAGAATATTGTTTCGATATTTATACAAAATTATTAGCCCCTTACCAATGCACGTTTTACCAAAAAAACTTTCAATTTTTCAGGATTATAATAGAATTGGTGAGGGTTCCATGGGGAAGTGTTGAGACCAGATACACTGTACATCAATTCCAAAGTTTTTCTTTTTATTCACTTTGATACTTTTAGTTTTCCAAGAATACAACTCCAGCTGCACTTTTAAAAAATATTAAATTTTCAATTAATTTTTGAAAGGGATGTGAAATTTTATGTGAGTGACATGTGGCAACAATGACCTCGTTTAATGTATACTATAGATAGATGGGTTGATGAGTATTATTTGAAGGGTAAAACCTTTGAAATGATTTAGCCACATATGGATAGAGTTGTGATATATTGAAGGGGATTTCTAAAGTTGATAGTTAGAAAAAATTGATCTAGCACATTAGTATGCTACGGTTATTTTCCGATGGATGTTGAATGTTGATTAAGTGTAGGTTCTCTACCATTGATTGGTTGGAAAATGAAGAATTTCCTATATTGCTTATGTAGCTGAATGGGTTCCCACTTGTTTGCACAGTGCAGGTATCTTCATTTGGGGTTGGAGGAATCCAGAATGAGTCCGTCTGCTGCGAGACACTCTCATGGTGAGACTAGGGACTAGAGGAAAAAAAATAGAAAATGGAAAACCAAATTTTGAGGGGAGGGGGGAATTGCAAATAATTTGGACTCAGGGTCTGTAATGAAAATTGTGAAAAATAGAGGGACTAAATAGCAAAAACTAAAAAAAAGCAAAGAAACCCAGCCTAGCTCAAAGGTGCGATACCCATCCCCCTTTCAAAACACGATTTCACCGAACCTCTTAAACCAAAATTGATTGAACATCACTTTCTGAAACAAAAACATTCCAATAAAACCAAATCCTCCAACTATTGTTCATCATCAAAATTCAATCGCTATGAATTTGAACAAATACATCAATCGACATCATACAACTACAATCAGGTATCATCCTAAATTTATGAATCAACCCAATTTTGAAATTTGCAGATGCAAAACTCGAATTATGGCAAAGAAGGAGATTAAAATATTGACAATCAATAAGAACTCTAACAGACGACGCAATAACAGAGTCAAAAGGCATTTGAATCAAATGAAAACGATGAACAAATCTTACCTGTTTCATAAGGTAGGTTGTCGATCTTTCAATAATTGATTCCGAACATTCAGTTTGTTGATTTGAAATTGAACGAGCAGCAACCTGTGTTTGAAAAGGCAAGTTTGTATGACTGATTTTCCACAAATGTTGTTGATTTGTGTTTGAACAGAGCATCATTCTATCAATTTGCTGAAAGTTTCATTTAAAATCCCAAAGCACTCACATGTTGAAATTTTCTTTTTTTAGCAGTTATTTTAAAGTTTTAAACATTGCATTTAAGCCTATTTAAAATTATGAAAATAACTGTAAGTAGCCGAGGATGTGATTTATAGGAGGTGATGTTCATGAAATTTAGCATGATGTTTTAACTATGTAGCATGATGGTATAAACTGACTGAGCATAACCACAATTACAATTGGCATCAACATAATGTGATGTTACTTCTTTACCATTTGATGTTACAACTATATAACATGATGTTTTAAATTTACAGCTTTATGCTGGAATTCACAGAGCATATTCACACAAATATTCATCAATAAACAGCACAAGGGAATTATTAACAAAGACATCTCCTAAAATTCTAAACCACCAAAAACAAAAATAAAAGCAAAACATGTAATAGGGAGTTAATAATTTGAAAGAAACAAACCATTGAGAATGGAATTTGGTTCCAAACCACCAAATGCGTAGTTGATCTAAGGCCAATTTGCTTGAACATTATCAATATTTTTTCTTATATTGTGATGGTGCACTATCAGACTGTGATGATTCATTTTGTGTGTTTGATGTTTTAAAATATGTAACGATCCACATGTTGATTTAAATGGAACATCCATATGCTCCACCACACTTACACATTCACACTGTTGTTGAACTTGAATTAACTTCTTCACAGTACCACTTCTATCCACATATGTTCTTTTTAAAATGATGATTGAACGGTATAATTTGATTCGTATAATTTTATATTCATGAAGGAACAAGTAATTATAATAATATTTCAATCAAGATATGAAACATCAATCACTTATAACACAACACCAAATAAATTTAAAAAATTATCACTGTATACACTTAAAAGTGCCAACTTTTCCCCCCAAAACTTTCAAAGCATGGAACATCAACCACTGTAAATGGAACATCACATGAAATTCAAAAAATGATCACTCTCAAAAATTTCTACACTCGCTTGTGAAAAACGTCGGGCACCACAACTGTCAAAATTTTAAACATCTTTCATCACGAAAAGGTTTAACATTCCTAAGACATCCTTAACACGATAAATTAAACACCATATTCAACATGACTAAATCACCAAAATACTTGATCATCAAGTGCATCGGCACTAACAACTCATTCAGAAAAAAGGAACATCAAAGTGAAATAATATTTGTTCACAAACTAAATCCTATTTCTTCCGAGACGTATTTCCCTTCCTAGCCGCCTTCTTAAAATTAGACACATCATTTCCCTTACCTTGTACTGATGCTTTCAAAATTGATGGCTCTCCTACTCCTGAAACAAAACTGAAGCACGACACTTCAACACATTCTCAATGATCTCATCAATAGCGTCATGTATCTCCATATTATTAAAGAAATCACAAGAACTGAAAGGAGTCGATTGAGTGTTAGTAGCTTCTACATCTTTCACAAAAACTTCGTCCCTCCCAGAAACAAATTCCCTCGTCACAATCTCAAAATTCCTCCCAAACTTATGAGCAGCATGACTAGAAAGCTACAAACAGGAAACTCAGGAAATCAAAAAAATGAACACAGAAAAATAGTAAAACATCCAAACAAAATAAGAAATTTCAACATCAAAATAGCACAAATAACACCACTGATAGCTAAAACATAAAATTCAACATCAAAATAACACAAATAACACCACTGATAGCTAAAACATAAAGACATCACATATTGTATATAAAATATCAATAAGATAAACTAAAACATTAATATAAGTTATTAAACTATTAAAATAGCACAACTCACATCACTGATAAAATTAAAACTACAAACCACAAATAAAATTGCAAGTGTCAACCACCGAAATTAAGACACCAAAAAACTATAATCACTTACAGCTTAGCTTAAAACTTCAATTGCAGTACCTAGAAAATAAACATCAATATCTAAAACACAATAGCTGGGAAAAATACTTAAAGAGCCTCCTTCCATTGTGATGGTTTTATAAGTGGGTAAGTCTTCAGGAATCTGAAAAGTGATAGAGCGCAAACTTGTACCAGATTTCTCGACATTCACACGTGTTCCCTTCCTCGACTTTGCACCAGCACTAGAGCTCACCTTACTCATAGAAATGAAAGGAAATGATTCCTTAGTCAAAAGACTTGAATCATAACCATCCTTACTAATCTTCCTACACCTGTCAATCAAACTTTTGGTGTCCCAATGCTGAATCAAAGAAACAACATCGTGGTCTGGTTTTCCTTGAAACAGAAACCTATAAAAGTAGCACATCAAAAGCACAACTACACAAGCATTCGATGACTTGTAAGAACTCGACTTACATCTACCCACTACCTCATACAATGTTTTCAGCACATACCCATACCAATCTAATTTCTTAATCTGCCTAACATCCTCCAATGTCCCAACCCACTTATAGTTAACAAATGACCTAGCTGTTGGATTACAGAAAACATACATCACAAAGAGTTTCTTAAACTCATCACCACCCTCACCTAAAGTCATCATCTTATTAACCAGCCTATCATGGGAAATGTTTTCTAAAGATTCAAAGCCAAACCCAGTCTTCCATTTCTCCCTCAACTCAACATTCTTATTTTCACCCTTACTGAAATTTCTAACATCAACCACCTCCTCATCACTAATAGGCAATCCTAAAACATCATGTATATCATCAAGTAATAACGTACCTATCAGAACCAACTGTTTGAATACAGCTATAGAGATTAAAGTTAGATATAAGGTAAGAAATCATCTGTTTGGGAAGAAGTGTAAAATTAATCTTCAATAAACAACTATGTCCAATATCCTGCATAGAATTCATCTAATTTGTAGGAAGCATGCAATCCAACTTATCCATCTTCCTGGGGATACATTTGGTATTGAAGTCTTCTCAAAATTGGGGGGGGGGGGGGAATGAAACATCATAAACATCACATGTAGAAATAGAAACATCGATATCTAGCAATAAAACATCACAACATCATATCACTAACAACCAAAAAAACACAACGCACCTTAGGCCATAATCATCTTTTTCATCAACATTATAACTAACATCTACTTTCCCTTTGTCATTCCTCTTCACATTGACCTTTACCTTTCTAGTAGAGTGAACCCGTCTCTTGACTATCTCCTCTTCAGATTCTGATTCAGCATCAGAACCACTGACATTCTCATCTTCATCGGAAGCTTTGGAAACTTCCTCTCCCCTTACTGAATCTTCAAACTTAGATTCTGCTTCATTGGTTTCTTCATCTTCTTCATTTTCTTCATCACTTCCATATTTGTCATTACCATTATCTGAATCCCTGAAGATCCTAGGTTCAATGGCATCATTCTTCACAACATCCTCATCATTATTAGTTTAAATATTTCCCGGGTGTCAGGAATAGTACTGAATAGCTCATCATCTACAATACATGAAACATCATATCAGAATGTTCACACATAACATCATAATAAAACTACACAACAAAGCTAAAAAAAGTGAATCCCATATGGACGTGAGGAAAAAAATACCAGCATGACTGATGAAGCCCACATCAGCATTACAAGTAGTTTCATTGTAGTCAATAGCACAATCTAATTTCTTATCAGCAATTTTATTGTTTCCATCATCACTAGTAAAACATAACAATCAAACCACTCAATGTTAAAATTTGTCATCATAAAAATAGTAAATTATGGAAACTACAAAACATGAGAAAATAACAGCACCATCATTCACATCAGAATTGATCTTACTAGAATCATCAACTATAAAACATGAAACATCAAATCAGAATCTTACAAGATCAAATTATATCTGAAATCAAGAACAAAAAAATCAAATTGTAACAGTGAAGAAAAAATATTACCATTAGCATCCTTGTTGCAAATAGTATTTCCCTTTGTATCATCAACATCTCAAATCATAAAACATCAAATCGTTTAACATAATCAATAAACCTAAAATGCTAAAAGGTTAAAAAAACAAGAAACAAATAATTTAAAATCAAATACCTTTGCCACTGAGACACTCAGTAGCATTCGACACACTCTTCACAACATTTTACATGTTTGAAGCAACTGAAGCATCTTCGCTAGTAGCAGCACCACTCAATGCTATTAGCGCATTTTCTAAATCACAAACACTAGGAGCTACATCTTCACTTTCCTCCGCCAAATCAAGAATTTGTTTAGCACTCTCCTTTTCTCTCCTCTTTACATAAGAGAGTCCTGAAACCAAATATGAAACATCAATTTCTTACATGCACATAAAAGAATAGAAGGAAATAAAACTTGATATCAAATCGGGATTTGGATCTTCTCTCAGATGTTGTGACTTTCTCACAGCACTTGCACCAGCAATATGTATATCTACACATCAAATATTATTACTAAATCATCAAAAATAAATAATTCAACGTCAATTACTTTGGAAAGAGGAAAACATAATAACATGAAACAGGTACATATCAACATGCGTGAAAAAATCAATCTCAAACAAAACAATACCAATTCAAGATACTAAAACATCAATAAAAGGAAAACATTTTTCAAAACTACATGCTTATGAAAACTAAAACTGTAAAAACATCAATAGCATCAAATTGAAACTAAATTTTAAACTGAAGCCGTAAAACATCAGTTACTACAAAATAATAGCAAACAACTACATGAACAAAAAATCTAAATCATCATATTAAAGCACAGCCAAATTACATGCAACATCACACTCTGAAATTGAGACATGAACCTAAACAGACACAACACACACAAAATCCTTGAAATACACTTCTACAAAATAATCTTAGCATCCAACAAAAATCATATCAAACACTTAAAAATAGACATCATAATTATAAATTAAAACATCATTCAGTAAACTTTAAACATCAACATACTTGCGCACATAGAAAATGACAAATAAAATACATGAAAAGATGGAAAATCAAAACTAAAGTGCAATACATTGAAGAAATATTGCAGATCTTAAGACCACAGAAAATCAAGGTTCATCACACTATAGAGACACAATAGATAATTTATCAACATGAACACAATATAAGTGAAACATCAACGTAATCCTATAAAATAGCATGCCAAAAATTTAAAACATCAATAAAACCCTAAAAACCCATAATTTACAATTAAATATGGAAATAAAATCAAACAGTCCTGCTATAAATAGAGTACAGACAGGAAATACCTTTAGAAGATGCATTTTTCTTTACATTTTCTTCACAGCACCACATTTGCCTTCAGTAGGCTCTAACATAGGACTTTTCAATGTCCAAAACAACTTTATCAAGGGATTCACTAGCATCAATCTTCTTCGACATCTGCAAAGCAACAACAAGAAAAACAATTAACACAAAACCCTAAGATATCATACACATTCAAAATAGAAACAAAATCAATGCAAAATCCAAACACTTACACTGGAATGACACCATACACAACTAGTAAAAAATGAAATAACTTAATACTACTCATCGAACAAAACAATAGAAAAATCCCTAAATATGATTACAGTGAACAACAAAAACCCTAGATATCTCAAATCGAACACGCAATAAGGGAGATTCAACTGCATAATCAATTAAAAACACAAAATAAGCACAATAAATACTCAGGAAATGTACACGGAGCATAGAACATCACATGTACCAAAAAATTGATATAAATCAAAGAAAACACCAAAATACGCACAAAAACCTAGCGAATACATTACCTGTCCAGATAAACATGAAACGGAAGTCGTCCGATCGTAGATTGTCAAAAGCCATAGAAAAAATAGGAAAACATGCTGGAAAATTGAGCGGTTGTACGCACAAGAAATGAGGAAGAAAACTGAAACAATCAACGGTTAAATGGAGGAAATCGAGCGGATGTGCGATATTGTGTGCAGTTGAGATTGGATAAATGTAAAATGTGAGAGAGAAGTTGCAGTTGCAGTTGAAGAAAAGGAATACGAAATTAATTTTGTGAGGGAAATTTTGGAAAATATGCTAACATATTTAATATATATATATATACTAGGACTTAAGTTAAAATTATCACAATTACAAACTCCACCCCTGAACTTTTGAAAATTCAATATGAAACCCCATATTGAATTCTTTGCAATTTAATCCATGGTCTCACTGAGAGACGATCTTATATAAGGCTTTGTTATCAAGAATTACATGGATGTCAAAGGAATTAAGTTACACCTGGTGGTTTTCACAACAGTTATCATGTTCTGAGCAAAAGAAGTAGATGATTGTTACAACACAATACTCAAAATTGTGTACGCACTGAAGGTCAGAATCCTACAAGGATATATGACTAATCTATAAATTCTAATAAAAGAGTAACTTTTTGACCAAGTGGCACCCTATACTTAATCATATCAGTTTTCACAAATTTTTAACAAGTGGAACTTCCAAACCTTACCACGTCAACTTTAAAAAAATATGTATTTATTAAATAAAATATGTTTAATACAACATTATTTACTTCTCAATTATAATGTATTTCTTGAAAACTAATGATCATTAATGGAGATATTAATTTATGAACAAATTATGTTATAGGAATGTACAACTTGAATTCTGTTCTTCACAAGCTTGCATATGTAATGGGCCGCATTGCTAATAGTTGTAGCCTCATAGCCAATACATGATATGGGATTATGGATTTTTTAGTTTTGGTTTTTAAATATATTGAGCAGATGTTTTTGTTACTCCCTCCGTCCCTGAATAAATTGCACATTTTCTATTTTTGTTTGTCCCACCTCAAATTGTAATGGGTCAGAATTTTCCGAATCCAGCCCAGTTGATCGCATGTGAAATGTCCGAAAAGCCCCTGGAACCTCTAATATTTACAACCCTTAATGCTGATTAATTATCCAAGTGGGGCTCCATGGGAAGCGTGTCAATAAATGTGTGAATCACATTTACTCTCCCAATGCTCAATTATTGCTCTCCCAATGCTCCACTTTTACCTTCCGAAATACTCTTCAACACTCCCTTTTCTACTCACTTCTCTCATTTCTCTCTGAAAACTCACAACCTCTCCTCACTTCTCTCTCAACTCTCAAAACCCCAGTCGTCCGTAATTTGTTTTACCTGTGATCTTGGTTGATTCCCCGTGTCTTTTCAGTTGTTTTTGTTGCTCTAGTGTGATTATTTTCTATGTTCGTCATTTTTATCACGGCTTTTGGTTTTAAATCTAGGGTTTTCATGAGTTGTTTGGGGATTTTCAAAAACAAAAGCGATTTCTTATGATTCTTATGTTTATCACAGCTTTATGAGTGTTGAATAGGGTTTTTCTGGGTGATTTACTGTTTCATGAACAAACGTTGTTCTTCTTTTGGATCTTGGTTGTGAATCTTTTTGGTTCTTTTGTTGAATAAGTGATATTTGAATTTTCGCTGGGTGATCTACATATTTTTTAACAAAGTTTGTTCTTCATCTGGATCTGGCTACTGAATCTTTGTGTTTCTTCTATTCATTGGGTGATATTTGACTTTTTCATTCAATTTCATTCTTAAAAAATGCAAGCATGTGATGATTTTGTGTCTTATTTAGTCTTTCAAGTTGAGATTCATGTTATGCTTGTGTAGTTTTCTGTTCTTCTCCATAAATTATGCTTGATCTACTATTTGCCTCACTCTCTATGTCCATCTCATGTGTTTGTAAAAGCAATTAGGGTTTGTGATGAGACGTCAAATCCATGTATTTTCCGAAACATTTAACATCTCTTTTGTCATCTTTTTGTTAGAAGATTGCTAGATTTAGGTAGGTTTACATTATAAGGGGTTTCGATAACCGTTTTTGGTTTTCGTATCTAAATCCTTCATTTTGCAACCTAGTTTGAGTCTAATGGATTTGTGGTTCTTACGAGCATCTAGATTTCTTTTTGTGAGCTTAATTTGTAGATTACTTGTAAGCACTTTGGAGTATTGTATTCAAGGACATTCTCAAGGATGGTATAAGATTGAAGGCCACGAGTCAAAACGTAGTAGAAGATAAAAGGATCGGAGAAGGAAGACAAAGAAGCGAAGAAATTGTGATCCAGAAGTTTGAACCAAGTTCTGAGAATTATCCGAGAAGAAACAGCCTCCAAGGATTGCACCATTGGATTCGTCTTCTCGGGCACTATAAAATCGACTACAAGAACTCTCAAAACGGATAAACGGTTCACCCGTAGCGACCAACCGAAGATCGGTCGGGTGAAGAAAAACCGAGCGCGCGGCCCGGGTGCAAGCCCGCGCGCCCCGCGAGCCCAAAGCCAAGGCAAACGCCTGGCTCAGCAAGAAGAACGTGCGGGCAGTGCCTGAGTGCGTGTACCCGTGCGTTAATGTGCGCCACCGCTCCATCATCCGCGCGCAAGATCTCGCTCGCGCGCCCTGCGCGGCCAGCTCCATGCCCGCGCACGTGGCGCCCGAGCGCCCGTGTCACCGCACGGCCAGCGCGCCCTGAACCCACTTGATCATTTCTTCTCACCAACTTGTACTATAAATATCTTCTCCATCTTATCGTCATTCCAACCTTTCTCTTGGCCGAAAATTGCTCTCCAAAACCCTGGAACTCCATTTTCTTTTCTTCTTTCTTTTCATAGTTTTTGTAGATTAGTTATGGGTTGTATGGATTTAGCTTAATTAGTTCCTTGGGAGCATTGGATTGAAGCTTCCAAACTAATGTAGTAAGAACCTCTATTTCACTAT
>JAULKM010008007.1:0-14969 GCA_032355605.1 Rubia tinctorum | reverse complement strand
CCAAGAACATGGAATTAGAACTTCTTGTGGCTAAATGATGTTAATCTTGCTAGATGAGTATGTTAATGTTGTTTGTTATCATATTTGTTCTAAGGTGGCAATGAAAAATTGAATCTTGAATTTTGTTTGTTATAGCTTTAGTCTAATAAATGTTTTGTTTGGTTAAATAGCTAGGTATTTTTTTTAATGCTTGTAGTTGTTATCAAATATATGGTTCTTAGTATATAATGTCATTGATGAAATACCTTAAGGCGTTGTTTGTCTAAAGTGCTTATCAATGAGGTTTGCAAATGAAGCAGAACAATGGTATCAAAATGAAACCTGATCAATTAATCTAGACAAAATAAAACCTGAACAATGGTATCAATATGCTACTAAGTGAAGTTTTTAAAAATCTAAGTGAATATTGGTATCAATATGATGGACACTGGTATCAATATGATGGACACTGGTATCAACTTCTTATATTAGAAATGAAGCTTTTCGATATGCAGCTAAGTTCCTCTCAAACATAGTTTGATTGGTACTATGTAGGATTTATCAATGATCTAATATATCGAGTCGTGATAGAACTGAGCAGTTGCATCGCCTTCACCAAATTTGGTAAAACATAAATGCGTTACTCTAGAAAAAAATTGAAGTTGCATATTGATCGCCTAAATTGCAAACCGATTGCCTAAATAAGAGTAAATTACACCATGACATGCCTCAGAACATGACATGCACATTCGATAAATGCAAAATAAATTATTTTTAAATCATATTCCACCTCAGATTAACAATCAATCAACTTTATGAAAACCCAAATTAAAATCGATAAATACAAATTTGTTTAGCCTAATAGACGTAATAGAAAAAGAGGATAAAACGCAGAAAACTTACCACGATGAGAAGCTACAAAAGAAGGAAGAGAAAACGAGGGAAGAGACGAAGACGATGGAAAATTAGACAGACGAATTCAGTAGAGACGGCTGCGATATTTTTACCATAGAGAGTGGGTGGAGAAGGCAAGGGTATTTGAGGCAATAATGGGAAATTTGTTTTTAAAAAATTTGTGGCTTTTTTTATTAGCTGATATACCCTAACTTCTGCTTTTTCATTAAATTCAGCTTCTGTTTTTTAAAAGCACTTAATTTACAAGGTACCAAACACAAAAAATGGATGGGCTTGTAAGCAAAGCAGCTTATAAACCATTCCAAAAAGACCCTTAACCAACTCATAGCTAAAAAACCAATCAAATATTAAAAACAAGTATGAATCAAATTAACTACAGAGATTTAAACCAATCAACACACAACTATTTTCATGTGTAAAACCCCTTTATTGTAAAGATTAATATCATGAAACTTGCTGGAGTCCACCTTATTCCTTCTCATTATAATTAAAATGAGGGTAAAACCCAAAATCTAGTCTACAAATGGTTGCAACCCACCATATGTATCATACATAAAAATTAATAAAGAGCAACAAAGGTGTAAGATATCACCCTAAAAAAGGCAGCCACTTGAGTTGTAGTATGTCTGAAACCAGAGTACAAACTAACAATCCAATGTTTAAATTAAAAAACTTTATATTCTAAACAAGCTTACTAAATTTCAGCAAAATCAGGCAACGTTTGCCTATCAATATGACATATGAATAATAATTTCTCTTATAAAATGGAAAGACTTTTCAACTCCTTCAAAAACCATTTGATCGTTCTCTCATTAGAAGAAAAATGACCTAATACTACGCCCCTTTTACCTCGGTTTTTTTACTTAGGTCAAATTACAGAAGTAAAAAGTTCTTTTACCTAAATTATTTTTTGAAGTAAAAGATAATATTTACCTCGATTATAAAAAACAAGGTAAATAATAAGTTTTTTACCTCGGTTCTATGATAACCGAGGTAAATAATATTCAAAATCAAAGTATAAAGTATAACCGACATAGAGACAACGTCGGCAACATGTGTTTGACCAAGAAGTATTAGTCAATCACGAGATAACCAACTTCGCACCATTGGTCGGTTTGACAGAATACCTAACGAAATTAAGGGGCGATGTCGCATCGGTTAGGATTCAGTTAGTATGTTTTGGTCCTTAGACCAAATTCAATCATAATACTAAATATTTCTTCAAAATTCCAAGATGGCTCTTCAAAATCCAAATCCTCATTGTTAAAGGTCGGAAATAGGGTTGTGGGTAATGCTAACTTGCAACCCAATTAGCAAATAAATATTCCAATTCCTTACTTTATATTTTCATCTTCAATTCGGTTCTAGGTTAGTTCAATTCATATGAGACGATGAATTGAACCATGGGTAGATTGAATTTAGGCATACATAATTATATATGGGTGATGTTATATATGTGTATGAGAACATGATGCTAGTGCAGGCTGCTTGATTAAAGGCAACAGTCAAAGGCGGTTATCGTATAATCGACTTCCCTGGTAACTTCCGAACTTGGAAGCTAGGTAATATGGGTCCTCCAAGAGTACACAGACGGTTGTATTTCATTCAATGCCAATTTTAATATAATCATCTTTGATTAGGTTAAAACAAAGATGGTTTTCCTTTTAACTTCCTTTAAACTGATGTATTTAAGACGATTATGCCAAACCGCCTTTAATTTACTATGGTTCCTAGTTCAAAAATTGTGTCCGAATATGTTCTGAATGAGGAACAACTAGATTTACTCATTTTAAAAGAGCAAAAACATTTTACAAAGTCAGAAGACTGGTTTTGAATTCGAAATATAGTTGGACAAAGTCAGAAGACTGTGGGGTGATTAAAAGAAACCCTTTTTAGGTCAATGTAGCTTAAAGTTATCATTTGATATTTTAGAATTGGGGTTTGGGCTTCATGAAGAATTGACCTTAGTACCCATGCACATTGGCTAAGGTATGTAAATTTCTACAATACAATCACTAGCTATTGGTTTCAAATCATGGGTTGATTTATAGTGTATTTTTCATTACATTAATTTTTATTCTCTACTTCTATTCTTGATTGTTGAAAGTAATGTTTTTGTTGTATTATTTTTATGAATATGTTAATTGCACTTTATTTTAGGTGATTGACTATGGATATAATTATATTTATTGGTAGAGATTTGAGAAAATCACTGAATTACTTTTCTTTGGTAGAATCATTTATTGTGGTATCCTTTGAACACACTTCAAAGAATTGTGTGGTCCGAGCATGTTTCCCCTGTAAGTATTGTAAGAATGATGTAAATTTGGGAAGGGAGAAGATACGTGAAAATCTCATCATCCGAGGGTTTCAAACTAGTTACACCTCTTGGGTGTGGCACAGGGAGGTTGTCACGGATAGTGTTGAAGATGTTGGGCATAAAGAATTAGGGAATTTACATCTAAATGATGAATTCAAGGAGATGGTGGAGGATGTTGTTAGATAATTCCATGGTAAACCCGAAGTCCTTCAAGCTTTGCATAATGATAAGAATATGCCATTGTACACCGGTTCTAAGAATTCGGTATTGAGTGCCACTTTGCAAATGATTAATTTGAAAGCAAAATTTGGGTGGACCGACAAGATCATGACAGAGATTCTTGAATTAGTTATAGAAATACTTCGTGAAGGTAATATTTTTCCTGACAGATCGTATGCCGCAAAAAGAATTCTTTGTCCAATGGGAATGGAATTGAAAATTTTTAAAAAGTTTGTCCTAACGATTGTATGTTGTATAGAGGCCAGAAGATGAGGACCGAGATAATTTTTGGGTATATGGTGAGTCTCAGTAGAAGTTAAAGCAGGGTGGAATTGCGGTTGGGCGGATGTTGATTTGATCTCAAGGAAAAAACACTAGCCAAAGTTTGATGGTATCTCCCTATAATTCCTTTTTTGAAGAAGTTGTTCGCTTGCAAAGAATATGCAAAGATTTTTTGAAGGTATTATGAGAGAGATCCACCAGAGGATGACGTGATTAGGCATAATTTGGATGGTGAGCAGTGGAAAAAGATTGATGCCATGTACCCCGAATTTGGTGCGGAACCCCGATATTTGAGACTTGGTCTTTCCACTGATGGAATGAATCCATTTGGTAATATGACCAGCACACACAGCTCGTAGCCTGTTATGTTAGTCATATACAACCTCCCTTCATGGTTGACCAAGAAACGAAAGTAAGTCATATTGTCCATGATGACAGGCCCTAAGCAACCTGGTATTGATATAGATGAGTACCTTGATCCTTTGGTTGATGATTTGTTGACGTTGTTTAGGGATGGTGTCAGCATGTACAATGGTTCCAGAAGATACTTTTACACTAAAGGTGTTGTTGTTTTGTTCAATAAATGACTTTCCTACATATAGAATTTGTCTGGCTACTCCGTGAAAGGGCACTATGTGTTCCCAGTGTGTGAGAAGGAAACAACATTTTGTCAATTGAAGCATGGTTGTAAAACCATATATGTCAAGGCCATGGGTTGTTTCTTTCGGAGGGTCATCCATGGCGATCGCCCAAGAAATGGTTTAATGGGGAAGTAGAGAAGAGAGTGGCACCGTTACAACTAAAGGGAGCTAAGGTTTATTAAAAATTTAGGTGGTTTCCTAACGACTTTGGGAAGAGGAAGCGTATAGTTGCTGTTGAAGGAAGTTGGAAGAAATGTTCTATTTTTTATATCCTACCTTATTGGAAATATTTGGATGTCAGGCATTCTCTTGATGTAATACACATAGAAAATAATGTGTGCGTTGCTTTGATTGGTAAATTGTTGAACACCCCTGGTAAAATAAAGTATGGGTTAAAGGCTCGCCTTAACTTATTTGAAATGATATCAAGAAGAGTTTGGGGTCATTCACAAGTGGCGATGAGTGTTATCTTCCACTAGCTTACTATTCTATGTCGCAGTCAGAAAATAAATCTACCGCGAGACTGATATGCACCATTATGCATGCGTTAGCCGATGAATTTAACACATTTTTTATCATCTTTTGTTTGGTTGATTGCAAATTTTAGTTAGGTTTGCATCACAAAGGATTTAGACGGCCATCATTTGTTTTATTATCTAAATCCCGTATTTTGTAGACTTAATTGAAGCTAATGGACACTTTGTACTCACGGGCATTTTCATTTTGTTTTGTAGAAGGCATCTGTAAGGGTGGTAGTTGATATTTGAAGGCTATTTGCAAGAATGGTAAAATATATTGAAGGTCATTCACAAGGATGGCAGTAGATTGAAAGCCACGGACTCTAAAGTGTGGTAGTAGATGGAATTGAGACCAAGAAAGGCGGTTTCAAAATTCAAGAAGGCCAAGGAAGAAATATAGGGATAGTTGTTTGAGGTTGCATAGAGTTATAGGCACAATCTGAGAAGAATAAGACCTTGAGAGTGTAATCATTGGATTTTTATTCTCGAGCGCTATAAAACCAACTACAAGAACTGTCAAATCGAACCAATGGTTCACCCGTAGCGAAGCAAAGAAGTTAGCCAAGTGAACCAGCCACGACCGGAGTGGACCGCACAAGCCCGACACGAGCCAAAAGCTAGCATGGCCTGCACCAAGTGCCACGTTCTGTCTCAGGGAGCCTTGGAAAGGCCCGTACCACCTGACATGGCCCGTGTCAAATTTCAGCACCGGGGGTCACCTTTTCACTCCAAAAATCGACTAAGTATGGGAGCGAGACGTTCCATTTTACACAGCCCATGTCGTTTCAAGTCAAAAATGCCAAAACCTACTCACAGGGTGTGAAGAATAACATGGGGAACACCAAGGTACAAATAAAATGGAGATTCCAATCGTTGGGGAGCTCCAAACGATGCATGGCACAGATTAGAAAGAGCAAAATGAAGATTCAGCCGACAGCCTGTGCCGAATGACACGGGCCATTCCAGAGTCGGTGCCCTGTGTAAGCACGATTGGCACGGCCCGTACCATGGTTGGTTTCCCTCGCGGGGATGAACGCTCTTGGCCGACACGGGCAGTGTCACGAGGCATCCCCTGCAGCAGTGGTGGCTGCTAGGGTTTTTGGCCACTTTTAGGCCCAATTCTTTACTACTATATATATGGACATTTGTCTACTAGGATTGAAGTTTATTCTCATTTTTAGATCTTAAGAGTAGGCTAGAGAGAAAATTCTCTTCATTCTCTCTAGGTTATTTTCTTTTCATCTTTTTATTTTTCTTTTGCCCAATAGTGTTGAATCCAATGAAATACTTCGGTTCAATGCTTAGGGAGTAGGGATCTAACTTAGGGATTATATTTGTATTCACATGTTAATGTTTATTTTGTGAGATTTCTATATCTACCTATTTCTATGTGTTTTTTGATTATTATGTTGGCTTGTTCTTAAAATTCTAGTAATTGCATTATTGTCACACTTTGTTGGCACATAACTAAGTCTACTTTCATGTTGGTGCACAATTTCTACTTCTCGGTTAAGGAAACCTAGATGGGCTTGGGGTGACAATTATCCGGAACTGGGCATGTGCACGAAGGTTACCATTGTTAATCGTCACGATCAACCATGAATATAGTTAGACGACCAAAGATTGATTATCAAACTAGGATTATCTTGTTGATCCTAGAGCCATAGAAAAGATGACTATTTCTTTTTCATTTGTAGGCCTAGTGTAGTTCATTTGTCGTGTTCCACCCTGGACTTAATCACACTATGGAGAATTAGACTTGCGCAATGAGCCATAGCCGTTGTTGGACTCCTCTAGTTACAGAGGCGAAACCGGTGGAAGATTTTATACGCGCACCTCTATGTGATAGATAGGGGGAAGTTTTGACCATTGTCCGCACCACGTGACACAAACACTAGAATATGATTTAGTTCTTGTATTTTATGAAATCAATGATCGAAATAACATTGACCATGTTATGAAAATATTCCCTGAATGTTAGTTTATATTGTTAATTCTTGTGATCATTTGCATGCTAGTAGTTGATAGTTGAACCCCGCTCTCCCAAATGAGTATTTTCACAACATTGTTTATTCCTAACACGTAATCAGATTGATGAATCAAACGCGGTTGTGTTGAGTTGATTTTTAGATTCCTAACATCTCTGTGGATGACTTCGGTACTTTCCACTATCTACCATTCTTGGTAGTATAGTAGTAGGAATGGGAGAAACATATAAATTCTAGCTTTGACCCCTAACCATCATCTTCTTTTATTTAACAATGCTTGGGAGAGGGCACGTCAAATTTTGGCACCGTTGTTAGGGAGGTTATTTTAACATTCTAGTAGTTAACTTGCATAATGTGTTAGTTGAGTAAGTAGTGTTGTTTTTGTCTTTGTTTTTTTATTGGTTTTTGTTGTTGAGCTTTCTTGTTTGTTTTTGGTTACTTCTAACCTTGTTTTCTGGGGTTGATTTGAGCTGGCCATTGTTTTATTCTCAGTTTATAGTACATACCTGTGCCAAGAATATGGGAGTTTTACATAGTCCAGTAGATTACACAGGTAGTAAGCGAAGAAGGAAGAGGAGACTTAGGCCAGAAGTTCCATAAGAAACAATTTCGGTAGTCGTAGATAAAGAAGAAATAGCGAAGGATAACCATACTTTGAGAGAGTTGATGGCTCCAAACTTTGAAAATCAACCACTTAGCATAATTTTCCCACCGTTGCCACAAAATGTGACGTGTGAACTCAAGAGCGACATGATCCATTGCTTGCCGACTTTCCATGGGATGGCCGGAGAAGAACCAAACAAACACTTTCATAATTCCAGCTAGTTTGTACCAACATGAGGCCGGAGGGTGTGTCAGAGGAGACCATAATATGAGGTTGTTTCCCTTCTCACTCTGGGATTTAACCAAAGATTGGTTGTACTATCTAGCGTCCGATTATATCACCTCATGGATGGATATGAAGCACAGATTTCACGAGAAATACTTCCCAGCTTCAAAGTCTGTGGGGTTCAAGAAGAAACTCTCCAATATCTCTCAGTCTGCTAATGAGTTCCTCTACTAGTATTGGAAAAGGTTCAAGAGGTTGTTGGCTAGTTAATTGTATCATCCATTCAAAGAGGGTGACATAGTTTACTATTCCTTTGAAGGGTTGTGCGATGATGAAAATACGTATGGTGAACGATGCTTATTACGGTTCAATCACCAACAAGAGCCCAAGGTAAGCGATGACACTCTTTCAAGAGATAGCAAATGGAACAAGGCAATTTGGTATAAGGTCTAGGGTGAAGCCCGAGGATGAACCTTCTCAACCTCAAAGTTGGAGAAGCAAGTCTAAGCTCTTGCATCCATAATGAAAGAATTCATGAAAATGTGAGTCCAACAAGCAATAGTGTGGGGTGTTTCTAATCTTGATCATAACACGGATGTGTTCGCGTAAGTGGTGGAAGACTTTGAGGAAGTTAAGGCATTAAATTTCAACAATGGTGAAAATAGGCCACAGTTTGATAAGGGGTAAGAATAAGGGTTCCGTGAGAACCAAAGAGGAGAAAGGCAAGATCCCTACGTAAACACCCTAAACCCGAGGTATCGCAATCACCCCAACATCCGTTGGCATGAGGAGAACCAAATGCAAGGGTACAACCGAGGAAAAAAAGCTCCACCTCAATCCTATGCAAGTGGATATGGGTCTTCCAACAATAATGTGTCAGTTTACAAGTTGGACCGAGAGGAAATCCTTGAGCAATCTCTCAATTGGCAAAGAAGCATGACGTGTTTGCACAATATACAAAGCGAGAGATTAAAGATCTTGGGACTAGGGCATTATCGAGAATCAAGAATCTTGAGATTCAAGTTGGGAAACTTACCACCTCGGTAAGCTTACTTGAAGCCAAAGAGTCCTGCAAACTTCCTTCCCAGCCGGAGGTCCTTCCGAGGAATGTGAACAGTTTGAAGTTGAGAAGCAGGAAGGAGGTGCGTGAGCCGGAGAAGGAAATCCCACAAAAGGACGAATTGTTGTTAAAAACCAAAAAACAACTTGGAGGAGCAAGAATTAGTTGTGGAGGACACGTCCAGTAGCTTCCAACACCTGATGTGAGGGTTAATCTCCCACCACCATTCCCTAATGCACTTAGGGGCAGGTCAAAGACGACAACCAATGATGATCATATCCAATAAATCTGTGAGAAGGTGGAGGTTAGTGTCCCGATCTCAGACTTTATTGAACATGTTCCCTCATATGCAAAATTTTTGAAAGTCACATGTACAAGAAAGAGGAATAAGCCCCTTAAGAAAATAGGTAAAGTGAAACTAGGGGGAGTTGCCACACTTAACCATAGAAAATTGCCTACAAAATGTGATGACCTCAGCATGTTTTCAATTCTTATTCCTTTAGGTGTTAAATTGGTGAAAAAATGCTATGATTGATCTAGGGTAATCATCAAAATGACTGATCACTCCCAAGCTAGTCCTCGTGGACTAGTGAAGGATATGATGGTACAAGTGAGAAATTTGATGTTTTCGGTCGACTTCTATGTCCTTCATGTAATGCACGAGTGCACCCTCAATTTTATTGGAAAGACATTTTCTTAAAACAAGGACTACGATAGATTTTCATTCGGGGAATACTAACCTTAGAGGATGATATGGATAGAGTTGGTTTTGATATTTCCAAGTCTAAGCATGATTCACCTAATCCCTCTCTTGTTTGTAAAGGCATAACCTTATGTGAAGAAGATGTTCAACTTGATGTTTCTTGCATGATGGATAATGATGATTTCCTTAATGTGACTCTTAATGATAGTGAGGAAGATAGAATGCTTAATGATATTTTTAAGAGTGATAAAGAAGCCCTCCCATGTAATTTAATGGTGATGAGCATGTTGAACTATGGTCTTGTATGATGTAAGTGATGATTTGTCTGTCTTGGATTGTTTTTCTATGCTTACTAACATGTAGTGGGTTGCAAGAAGTGGTGAGGATGTAAAACACACTCAACCACCTCCCAAACCCAAGGAAAGAGCCAAGGATTTGGTTTGGGCTATGAATGGATATTCACTCTTCTTGGAAAACAACGTGCTTAAAGGTAAGGATGACTTCTTATGGAGACCTATTCACAAGGATGTCATCATGGGTGAAGTTACCAATGGTGACTCCGGAGACTCAAAGGTTGGTGCTTTCAATTAAAATACATGAAAAAAGAATAATTCATGATGACGACAATAAACATACATGGTCTTTATTTGTTTTTTCTTAACATGTTTTTGATAGATATGTTTTGTATGTTTTAGTATGACAAAGATTTTTGAGATGAAACTCTTTTTTATTGATCAATTTACGTTCGAATCTAGTTCTTTTTTTATTGAAAGGATATAGGGTTTGTTTGGTGACAAAGTGTTTTCGAAAAAAGAGAGAAAGGGGTGAAAAGACACTATTCACATAGGTGACCTCGTGTCACACCATTGGCATAAGGGGGCCTCGAGCTAGATTTTGGCATGGCCCGTTCTTCTTGGAATGACTCTTGTTGAGTTCTGGCATAGGCTGTGCCGGGTGGTTGGCACGAGGGGTGCCTAGTGCCATGCTTCATGTGCTGCGATTTTGAGCCAAAAATTTAGATTTTTGAAATTCAAATTTTGAGATAAAACATGAAATTCTTGGCTCATTAATTCTGCAAAATATTTATTTTTCCCCAAGAGTTGGTGTAAATAGTTCATCAACACCCCCCTTATGCATAAATTGATTGGTAGTTTTGTCCCACTCCTTCTCTAATTTCAAAAATGTCATCCTTATCTCATTTGTACCTTTTTTCTATTCATATTCTTTGCTGAAAATAATGATCCATAGTACATCACCTCACCCATAGGATTCATTTAGCTCATTAAAATTTCTCACAAACACTCACACACTCTTCGTTGGGATATTTCAAAATTTTAAACCATTTTCCCAAAACTTACAATTTTTTGCTTCATCTTATGTGGATTCTTCATCTCTTGGCTTCAAACTATGGGTAATCCTTTGAGCTCGATGTTTAATTTCTTTAAATTATCATACTAGTGATTTGATGAGGAGCTTTTTACTTGGAGATGTGTGGGTTGTCTTTGCGAGAAATTTTTCGGTTATTTGAGTGATCTTGTGCTACACTGAGTGTGGGGGTGAGTGTATTGTTCTTGTGCTTTGATGATGTGATCTTCATTAATTGTCATGATTTGAGAAGGGCGATTCTTTATTGCATGACATTCTTGATGGGTTGCTATTATTGTTCATGGGTTGATTGTTGAGAAAGAATGGATCTTGACTAAATAGCATGATAATATGATTTGAAATGTTGTGGCTATTTAGGAAGGGATGTTGTTTTTGAATGAAGCTTAATGCATGCCTTTCGTTATCCTTGCATTACCACTTTTTCTTGTTGTTAATAGGATGGCCCCAAAGAGGAAAATGTCAAAAAAGGGAACCACTTCCCCAGGGTGACAAGGGGAAGAAGTTGGCCAAGGTTGAGAGATGGGATTCGACAACTTCCCTTCCTCCCAACCCCGCATTTGTCATTGATGAATTCATGGGTTTGACCAAAATTTCTGAGGGGGCAGCCCGGAAGTGTAGGTACCTAAATATTTGAAGTGTACTATCTTGGAAACAAAGTTCACTTGCAAAGAAAATTTGGGAGCTCTAGGCCTACTCAAGCCTGTCACATACTTTATTAGTAGGATGGGCCTAGAGTGTTCTTGGACAAGCACTCAAAGACCTATATTCGATGGACTTTGGAATTCTGGGCGACTTTGGAGCAAATGAAAGACAGTGAGAGGAGGATACTCATCTGATTCCACTTGGATGACCCTGAGTACACTATGTCACATTGGGACATCTCCTAAGTGTATGGGTAGAAGTACGGGAAGGAGATCCCAAGGAATCACCGATATGGTCTTCCGTCCTTGTTGAGAAACTTTTGGAGGATCCTATCGGGCACAGAAAGGAAGCTCGTTTGCAAGAGCACGGAAATCATCCACCCAGTATTGCATTAAGTTCAGCAACTGTTGGCTATGAGAGTGTTCTGTCATGGGGAAATCTCCCAATGTCCGGGGTTGGACGTCCATGTCCTTTGGGCAATTACTGTGGAGGGAAAATTTTACCCCAACATGGTTGAGGCCTTCGTGGATGAGTGTCTTGGGATGGGAAATAAGAAAGGTGGAAAGATTTCTATGGGAGGCATGGTTGGACTCTTTTCCAACCACTTGGGCCATTCATTTCGTTCTTCAGTGGTGGTGACGAATTTGGGTCATTCGGCGACATGGTACTCGATGGACAGGCTGGCGAAAGCAGGGATGGTGGAAAACATAACTTCAGAGGATCCCTTTGTATGGCTATATGGTGGCTCTTCGGTGTGCAATTTCATGATTTTACACCAGCCAAAGGGCATAGCTATCAATCAGGATACGTTGTTGAATGACCTTTTCATAGCTCCTGATATGATGTTTGAGAAAGGTTTCTACAGAATCCTATCAAACATGGATATAGGCGTCGAGGAGGATGGCAGTGAGATCTCATCTAGGGAACCTCTTAGCCTATTTGTAGACATTCTTGATCATTTCCATGTCATGGGAGAGTAACTTGTTAGTTATACCAAGATTGTGAGGGATATCGATAAAGTAGTAGGCGGGAAGATCTTTCAATTGGAGAATTTTAGGATGCGGCTAGGCTCTATGGAGGACACCATGAATACTTAGGGAGTCTAAGCTAGATTCCATTGAACGAGAAATGAAGGAAGAGTTTACCATTGTGGATAAAAGGTTGGATGCTCAAGAAGAGGTCATCGAGCAAGTGCTAGAGAGACTTCACCTTTCGAAGCTAGATGGTTTCAGGGATATCATTCCTATTGAGAGGAAAGAAATGACTCAAAAGGAGAGAAGAAGGAGGCACGAGACTCAGCACTGGAGAAGGGACCCTTCAGGGTCACATGAGTGAGCTTCACTACATTTCTCTTCCCCACTTATTATTTTTATTGATTCATTGCATTGGGGACAATGCAAAGTTCAAATGTGGGGAGGGAGTAGTGAAACACATAGGAGTGTTCATTTTGGTATTCCTTTGTGTTTTTGTTGTTGCTTTAGTTTGTTCTTTTCTTTGATTTTGGGAAGTTGGTAGAATCTTTGGTGGTGTGATCATTAGATGGTTATCACTTTATCGGGGTATATTTTGGGATGAACACTTTGATTGAATAATGTTTTCTTTTTCACTATCTTTTGTAGTACAAAGCCCAACTTCGGGGAATTCTGTACTACACAATTTTTTTTTGAAAACAAATACAAATATATATATAACCGGCTAAGTTGGAAACCCGAAAGGGCAACTTTGGAAAAAATGGGAAGTAAAGCCCAGATAGGTCGAAAGGCCTAGGTAAAAATCAGAGACTAGACCCAGTTAGATTGGAAAACCTAGGCAAAAAAGAGAGGCTGTGTGGGAAAATGTGAGATGGTGAGCTCAACATGTGTGAATCCTAGGATGAAAACCCGAAAGGTATCCCAGGAAAAATGAGAGAAATTTGAAATGGAACTTCAACATCTTTTGGCCATCTTTGGCGGTTTCATCATCAACATCTCTTGGATTGTCTTAGGCGGTTTCTTTGGATTAGTAAGCTAGTTCAACACTTATCTTTTGTACTTACCTTTTTCTTCATAATATATTGGGATGGTTAGGTTACTTAAGAAACTGCATGCAGTGTGAGAGTTGTGAGATTCTTACTTCTTTGGGGGGAACTAGGGTAGCTTGGGAATAAGTTGAATATATTGGTTAACTTCTCTTTGCATGCTACATTTCACTCGGGTGTTTTCTCATTTTTGTTTACTCGAGGATGAGTAAAGGTTTAAGTTTGGGGGGATTGATATGAACCATTATGCATGAGTTAGTCGATGTATTTCACACATTTATCATCATCTTTTGTTTGGTTGATTGCTAGTTTTTGTTAGGTTTGTATGACAAAGGGTATAGATGGCCATTATTGGTTTTCATGTCCAAATCCAGCATTTTGTAGATTTAATTGAAGTTAATGGTCACTTCAAATTCACGGGCACCTAGATCTTCCTCTTTGATCTCATTATTAGGTTGCCCGTGAGTGCTTTTTCATTTTCTTTTGTAGAAGGTCATCCGTGAGAGTGGTAGTAGATATTTGAAGGCTATTTGCAAGGATGGTAGAAGATAGCAAAGGCCATTCACAAGGATAGTAGTAGATTGAAGGCCATGGGCTCCAAAGTGTGGTAGTAGATGGAATTGGGACCAACAAAGGCGGATTTGAAGTTCAAGAAGTCTAAGGAAGAAACAAAGGGATAGTTTTTCGAGGTTACATGCGGTCCTGGGAAAATCCAAGAAGAATCAGCCCTTGAGAGTGACACCATTGGATTCTTCTTCTCAAGATATTTAAAATTGACTACAAAACTCCCAAATTGGACCAACGGTTCACCCGTAACGGAGAAAAGAAGTTAGCTAAGAGAACCACCCATGACCGACGCGGATCGCACAAGCTCGGAACGAGCCAAAAACTAGCATGGCTTGCACCAAGTGTTATGGCCTATATTAGGGAGCCTTGGAATGGCCCGTACCACCTGACATGGGCCGTGAGAAATTCCAGCACGATAGGTCAGCTTTTCACACCAAATATCGGCTAAGTGTGGGAGTGGGATGTTCTGTTTTACCCGGCCCGCGTAGTTTAAATACCAAGATCAGCATGTGTGGTGTAATGAATGATGCAGAGCGCACTAATGTATAGATAAAATATAGGTTCCAACCTATGGGGTGCGCCAAATGATGCGTGGTGCAGATCCGAAGGAGCAAAACAAAGACCCGGTCGACAACCCGCGCCGGATGACATGGGCAGCACCGGCACGAGGCGGAACAGCCCATGTTAGACCTAGTGCCCTTTTCCAGCACAACCAATATGGCATGTGCCAAGGCCGGCATTCTACACCGGCACGAGCCCCTTGGTAGGCACGGGCTGCGTCATAAAGCACCCCCCGCGCAGTAGCCGCTGCTAGGATTTTTTGGCCACTTTTGGGCCTATTTTTAGTTCCAATTCCCTACTACTATATATGGACCTTTGTCTACTAGGGTTGAAGTTTCTGCT
>JAULKM010007969.1:0-31261 GCA_032355605.1 Rubia tinctorum | reverse complement strand
CCAAATATTGGATGAATTCTTGAATGAATCTACCTTATCTAAACCTACCAAATCTAATTTTAATTAAATCAAAACTCATAAATTACATTATTTCAAAATAATTCTAAATATGAGCACACTACCTCATTAAAAAACCCAATGGAAAAAAGTGTATAGTGTTAAACTCCTAAAAATACTAAACTAAGAAAAATATAATAAATTACATTCTTGATATCTTATCATTCCCCCCGTGGTCAAAAAGTTTCATCCTCAAAACGAGTATGATCTTCAAAGATAAATATAGATAAACATCCCATGCCATCCCTGCAAAATCCTTCTAATAAACGGTGTCTGAACTCTGACTAGGCAGTGATTAGGCATTGATTATGTGGTAAAAACTGCTTCAATTCGAGAGAAAATAACTCCAGGAAAGAAAATCAATAGATCGCGATATATTGATCAGATCTCGATAATTTGAATTAAATCAAGGTATAATGATCAGATCATGATAAGAAGATATGGACCTTTTGACTCGCACGTGTGAAGAATACGCGTTCCAATGCCGTGTGCGTTTGATTCATGCTCCTGAGTTTTTGGTTCGCGCGTGAAAATCACGCACCATCTTCTTCTCCTCTTGACCAGTCGTTGAAATTCTTCACCAGAGTTGTGCATTTCTAATAGCGGAGAACGGATATTACTATATTGGAGATGGAGTGTCACTTGCATTTAACAAATCTCGGAGAAGATGAGCTCGGCGTTGGCAAACTATAACGATCGGTGGCGATCGGATCTGAAACTCACAGAGAGTTGACTGATGGGCTGTGTCGGAGGAGATTCAGTCGAAGCTACGGTAATGATAGCTATGGATGAAGTCGATCGTAAATGGAGCTGAGTGGAGTTTCCAGAGATGAAACTATCGGCGGTGAGGATGTCTGGCGGTGGCGGATGTTTTCTTATGTCTGATTTCTTTTTTTTTATTTTTTAAAAATAAAATACAGATATGAAGGTAACAATTGTTATTACCTTAAATTACCAATTTATGTCGACTGATATGATGGCCGCAGAAACTTTTACTTTGCTCTGATATCAACTGATTTGAATCTCTTTGCGAAGACTCTAGATTGCGGAATATCGGATCTTTATCTAAACTGGGGATTTCGCCCAACCCAGTATAAATGCACGAAATTCAAGCGTCTAGCCCACAGAATACACTCAACTCTGACTTGCTCTCTAAATAACCCGCAGGTTTAGATCACAAGGTTTTTCTATAAACTAACTAGCCCGCAGGGCCAGCTTACAAAGGAGATTGAACCTTAATTAACCTGCAGGATTAAGCAACAATGAAGATAATGAGAATAACTCAAAAATTTGAATATTTGATTGATAAAAGATGTATTAACGTGTATAATATCTCGGCCAAACCCCTATATTTATAGGGTAAAATTCAGCCAGTACAAATAGAAACAGAAAAGAATTATAGCAGCTTTAACAAGCTAAAAACAAATCTAACTATAATACCTAATTTAAATCTAAATAATTACCATCTTCATCCAAGTAAATCAATCCAAATATTTGATGAATTCTTGAATGAATCTACCTTATCTAAACCTACCAAATCTAATTAGAAGGATATTGTTAGCCAACTCTCTAACTACAACAAAGGTTGATTGTTCAGAACTTATGAGAGTACTCAAATATGGTTTGATTCTTTCTGCCATTATTTTAGAGAAGATTTTTTTGGTGAAGTTACAAAGACTAATAGGTCTGAATTCTTTTAAGCTTGAACATACTTCTTTCTTGGGGATTAATACTATCAGTGTAGCTGAGATTGCCTTTGGAATTGTGTTAAGTTGAAAAAACTCATTTAAAATTGATAGTAAATCTTCTTTAATGATATACTAAGTTTTTTTTAAAGAAGAGTCCTATGAATCTATCAGGACCTAAAGCAGATTCAGATTCCATTTTTTGAATTGTATCATATAGTTCATAAATGGTAGCTGGTTGTACTATAGTTTGGTTGATTTCGTTATTCACCGGGTTTGGAATTATTTCTGAAAGGCATGCAATATTAACATTAGTAGGATATGTGTTTTCTTCTATTAGGAGTTCAGTGAAGTATTTAACTACTTCCCTTCCTATTTCATCTGGGTCATATAACCAGTCTCCTGTTGAGTTTTTAAAGTTTGTTATTAGTTTCCTTTTATGTTTGACTTTAGTAGATTGGTAATAAAATTTTGAGTTTTTATCCCCTTCTGTAAGCCATTTGATTCTAGATTTCTTCTTCCAAAAAGCTTCCTGGTTTGCTAAAGCCAAAGTTAATGAAACTTTTGCAGAGTTATAATCTATTTGATTTTGAATGTTATCAGCTTATTGAAGTTCAGCTTCAGCTTTTAAGAAATTTTCTTCATATTCCTTTACTTTGTCAAAAATGTTTCCAAAGATAGTTTCATTCCAAAATTTTAAAACTGATTTAAGATTTTAAGTTTAAAAATCAATCTTTGAATTCTAGTTAATTCAGGCTATTTTTTCAAGCTTTTACGGTTACATCAATGAAAGTGTGATGATTTAACCAACACTGTTTGAATATGAAGATTTAGGCCCAGTTTTGATTATATTTTCTAAAATTTTTAGGATTAATGGTGTGTGGTTTTATTGTTCTCTGGGGAGGGTTGTAATATTTGATGATGTAAAATTGGAACACCATTGAGAGAAAAATAATCCCATGTCCAATTTTTTCCATACTCTGCCTTTTGATCTAACCCCGGTCCATGTATATAGACTGCCATCAATTGGAATATGATAAATTTGTTGAAGTTTTTAATGGGGTTAGGATAAGGACTGAAGGTCCAAGGTACTCTTCCATATTAGATATCACATTAAAATCACAAATCAAACTGATTGGGGTATGTTTAAATGGAGAAATTTATTCCAGAGGTTTTTCCTTTCCTTAATTGTGTAATTGACATATATGAAACTAATTATACAATCTTTTGTTAGAGATTGATGTTTTAGTTTATAGGATGCGTTGATCATCATGTTAAGAAATGGAAAGGCTAACAAAATCATCCCATAGTTGCAAAATTTTGCAATCTGGAGCTAAGAAATGAATGCTAAAATATAAATCTTTGGCTATGGTTAGGAATAAGTTATGATCAACCATACGTTCAATTAGTGTCAAGAGTAAATTATTATTCCTTCTTTTAACATCTCTAATTCTGGTATGTGTAGATTTATTAGCTAAACCTCTGGCTTCAAATACAGACGTTTGTACTAATCATATAAAAGTGTTTTGGGATGTTCAATGTGGAATGGTTTGTAACCATTTTAGGATTTTCTAAATAGTCCTTTTTATTGTATTTTTTTATTTGTATTTATTTCAGAATGATTTATAGTGTTACTTGATTGATTGATGAATCTTTTATAAGAATATTCAATCTGTTCTGAGATTCATTAAGACTTGCTTTACATTTAGCCAGATTCTTATGTTGGAGAGAAGATGATGAGTTGTTAAGGTTTTTAGTATTAAGCCATTCCAGTGTTTTAAGGCAGTTAGAACAGTATAGTGGAAAACTTTCGTATTCCAAATATTACCAAAATCCAATATCCCTAATACTCAGCCATACCCTCTCAGTTAAAGGTTTAGTTACATCAAATTTCAACACAAACGTTAGCCACGTGAGGTCTAGTTCGATTAAGGGTTGCTTTGCCAACTCTCAATGGATTTCTAAACAGGTTTCCAATGGACATCATCGCACAGTAATAAAAAAAACTACTGCGGAAGAAAAAATAAAGAGATCCAAATAGAGACTATATGAGAATTGGCATTGGAATTAAAATTAGGAACCCATTTAGTAATTCTGATTGTATAAGAACCAAAGTTCAAGATTTTATGAAGCCAACATCTATAGTAATCATCAGGCAAAGAGAAATTGATCAAAACTTGTCGATTATCCAATAAGTTAATCTTTGTTGAACCCCTTAAAACCTGCTATTTGAAAATTTTATTTGTCCATTTGTGGACGACTATGTGAAAAATTACCCACCATCGTCCATCTGAGAGGTGCCTCCAACTTATCACATTCAGCATTTATGAAATGGAGCCCTGGCTAGCCTAGATGATCGATTCGAGGTTTCAGAATGAAGGGCACTCTATGAGATTGATTTTCAGGCTGTGTATTTAGAGATTTTTGAAGTTCCTTATTAAGGGCTTGGACATAGAAGATATTAGGGTTAATATTTGTGTTTATTTCCGCCATAGAGGCATCACCGACCACTGAGAGGTGGTAGGAAAACAGAGAGATTAGGTTTTGGGTTCTCGCCAATCACCTCAAAGACATAGTTGTTTTGATTTGTCTAACTGTTAGATGAGACAATTTTATAATTAATATATAATTAATTGGGTGATTTGATATTTTTTATGGCAAAGTCTTGGGAGAGACGGTCTTTCCATAGACTTATAGAAAGACAGAGTTTAATTATAATAATAAAAGGTAAAAGGTCTTTGTTGCAATATTAAAATTTTATTATGCAACGTGTAGTAGTTATAAATTTTATAACTCGGTTCATACAAACCGGAAATTTTATCTTCATTTCTTCTAATTTACACTTTAAACCTTAGTCTTTCCATGACTTATGGAAAGACCATCTTTCAAGAGACGGACTCTTTTTTTATTTATTGGAATAAGATTCCCGTGATTTTAAACATATTTCAAATATGTCTTAAAGTATAGATAATTATAATCCAATTTCTTTTAAAATAATAGAAAATGAGATTTTTTATGCTTGGTCTAATGACCGTGAGGTGATCTAACAAGAGACCTTATATAATTGTGTATTTATCAAATGTAAGATAAAATTTGGTGCTTTACTATTTGAATAGGAATTTAATATAAAGGGAATGGAAATAAATATAACACATTAATATTTAATAATAATAAAATATTGTGACACGTAGCTATGAAACTTTATTTACGATGCCTGCATTGGAGATCAAAATTTCATCAATCCCTGTCATTAATACTCTAATATCCACATCAGAATGCCAAATGGCTCCTACTTTTGTTGGTGATGCTCCAAGCATTGGAGATGCTTTAACATCTTCAAACTTCTCACCATTTCTTCTGGGGTTAGTTATTGGCAACCGTCAAAACTCTTGAAAATTAATTTGAGACAGTTCACCCTTTTTCGTATGCAATGACTTAAACTCCCCTCATAGAGTTTGAAAACTTACCTTCTTAACTTGGTCGACTCCCTTGTGTGATACTTGAAACCTCTCTCATGGTTCCTTGGCTGTCTTTGCTATGGAAACATTCTCAAAAGTGTCATCATCTATCCCTTGATAGATTAGACATGGAGGCTTATTGTCTCTCTTTCATGAGTCTCTCAAGCTATTTAGTTGAGTTTGAGAGAGGTCACCTTCATTCTCTGGTTTGGTGTGGCTATTCTCAACTATCTTCCATGCATCATGTGATCCAAAGAGAACCATCATTTTTAAACTCCAATTGTCATAGTTCTCCTATTGAGATCTGGGACTTAGAAGGGAATACCATTATTTTCCATTGTCAAAGGATCTTGAAGCTCTAATACCACTTTGTCTTTGTTTTGTAGAGCTTATAAACTTCTTTGCTTATAAGCAAAGCACTTGGTATTTGGTAAAGTTCTAAAAATCAGCTAGTATATTGTAACCAACACTTTCACGGTGGGGTCAAGCTAGCCGTCAAGTGATGTGTGAGGATTTTAAATTCTAAAATAGCATTGACAATATAATTATGTGGATTGACTTAAAAAAAATACTATTGTTGTACTGTACGATAATATGCTATCCTTCTGAGTGTGCGATGAGTAAAATGTATATTTCCATTGAAGAGGTAAGGTGAATAATGAAGAAGCTGAATTGGTTCAGTGTCCAAACACGACCAAGAAGGGGTGGCAATGTAGCGTGGACATTAAGAAGGGAAATCTCTTCTGCGGCTAGCATCTGTCCAAACGGAGGAAGATCATCGGTTCTATCTCCACCTCCACCATCATTGCAAAGAGTTTGGTGCGTTGAGTTTCTTCCCGGAGATCATCCTTATCGCTGTTCAAGGCCTTGGAGTACTACTACTACGTAGGGCAAGAAACAAGGTATTCTTGGTGGTTAGTAGTAGAAAACCTAGGTGCAATTTGGATATCTTTTATTTTAAACTCGAATATAACTTTGTTTAGGAGTTTTGCATAATTGATGTTTAATTTTTGGTAAACTTGTCATTAGAGTAAAGGTACTTTGTTTGAGGAGTGTGTGTTTTAACATATAAGTTTGTTTTGATTTTTTTAAATGCGCACACCTTTAATGAAAGTTGTGTTTTATGTTTATTCACGTGTTAAGAAGTTCCATATATCAGAACAACGATCAATTTATTATTAGTTGTAAAATTTTGAGAGTTGTAATTGATAATCTTAGGATTTTATAATCTTGTTTTATGGGTGTCTCTTTAAAGAAATAATTTTGTTTCAACTATATTTGCTTGGTCAGTTGTTTTGTGAGGTGCACCTATAGACCACTCGTTTGCATAAAATATTTCAATGGGAGTATTTCTTAGTCAGTTTGAATGTATTATTACCTGAAGTTGCACGTTTAGATCTTTCATGATCCAACATAATGAGTAAGGAGATAAATATTTATTTTGTGTTCTAAGTAACATACAACTTACTTTTAAATGACCGTACTATAAAATTTATTCCTATTGATAAAAATGTTAACAAACACTTTTTATGTATGGATCTGTGTGCCATCACTGACATGACGCATCTCTCAGACTAATAATCTATACTTGACCACACAAAGAAACTAGAAGATGACACTTGAATTGGAATGTTTTGTATATTATGTATTTTACTGTTTTGTATTATAATTTTTTATTATTCATATGTAAAAAAGTAAATTATAAATATTATTAATTCAATAATGGAATTTCAAAATAAAAAAAATATTACATATATTTTGAAAATTCTATAATGGTATTTTAGATTACGAAATTATGAGACCTATGTATCTGTGTGTTATGCATGCGACTTACTTGAACATTAATGTTTATGTCAATTTCTTAAAATTCAACTTCATATATTTTCAAAATTTTTATCACATGGCTTATTGTGATGCTTATTTATAATTGTGACTAGCATGTGTAGGTCGTACGAGTTGGCCGGTTATTTTGTGATGTGAACCAATAGACAACTGGTTTGCACATTTTTTAAAAAAAATAGAGAGTTTTTTGTGCCTTTTTCAATATATTATGAGCGCACTTCTAGATCTTTCATGAACCCACATGACAATTAAGGGGATCACTTACTTTCATATGTACCACTTACTTTCATATGACCACATTCTTAAATTTGTTCCTGTTGAAGAAAATGGTACCAAGGATTTTTCATGCAAGGATTTTTTGTGTGGTCACCAGTGTGAAAAGGGACAATATTTATTATATTTTTATTTAAGAAATACACAAATTTCCTGCACATGTTCGTATTACGATGTTTGTGAACGTGGGGTATATTATAACCAATACTTACACAATGGGTTCAAACCAATAGTCATGTGACATGTGAGGATTTTATATTCTAAAATAGACTTGAAGAAATAATTATGTGAGTTTATTTAAATAAAATGGTAACATTTTTGTACAGTACGATAATCTTCTATCTTTGTCACTACAGAGTGAGTAACATGTATATTTTTCGTTGAAGATGTAAGGTGAATAATGAAGAAGTTGAACTGGTTCTGTGTCCAAAGACGACCCAAAGGGGGTGGCAATGTAGCATGGAAGCTAAGAAGGGAAATATCTTTTGCGACAAGCACTTGCAAGAACAGAGAAATAACACCGCCGGTGTCTTCACCTCTACCATCGTTGCAAAGAGTTTAGAGCGGCGAGTTTTCCCCAGATATCATCCTATCATCGTTCAAGGCCATCGAGTATGACTACTACACAGGGTTCAGACCGACATGGGGCAAGAAATGAGGTACTCCTTATGGTTAAAAGTAGAAGACCTTGGTGCGATTAATATCTCTTTCCTTTTAAATGCGAATATATCTTCGTTTTGGAGTTTTTCATAATTGATATTTTATTTTTGGTAAAATTTTCATTAAAATCAAGGTACTCCGTTTGAGGAGTGTGTGTTTTAACGTCTAATCTTGTTTGGACTTTTTTAAAGATACGCATACCTTTTATGAAATTTATGTTTTATGTTAATTCATGTGTTTAGAAGTTCTATATATATATGTATATCTGTACATCGATAAATTTATTATTAGTTGTAAAATTGTTAGAGTTATAACTAATAATATTTGGAGTTTATAATCTTGTTTGGTGAGTGTCTATTTAAATAAATAATCTAATTTCGACCATATTTTCTTTGTTAATGGTTATGTGAGGAGCACCAATAGACCACATGTATTCACAAAATATTTCAATTGGAGTATTTTTGGGCTAGTTTGAATATATTTTGACTTAAAGTTGCATGTTCATGAGCTCACATAACGAGTAAGGAGATCAATATTTATTTTGTGTTCTAAGCACCAAACAACATACTTTTAAATGACCACATTATTAAATTAATTTCTGTTGATAAAATATTTAACAAGGACTCTGCATGTATGGATCTATGGGCAGCCACCGACGCGAGGCATCTCTCACCCTAAAAATCCATACTTAACCATATAAACAAACAAGAAGAGGGCGCTTGAATTCAAATGTTTTCTATATTACCATTTTGTTTATTTTTGATTTTATGACAAAATTTAAATTCTAATTATGTAAATTTAATTATGGTATTGTAAAATACAAAAATACATATGTTTTGAAAAATCTATAATGTGATTTTGGATTACCAAATTATCGTATATATAAAGGATATGTATCTATACATGTGTGGGTTATGCGTTGACTTACTTGAACATTAATGTTTAAGTCAATTTTTTAAAATTTCACTTTTTTATATTTTCAAACATTTAATTAATGGCTTACGATGATATTTACTTATCATTTTGACTAGCATATGTAAGTCGTACGAGTTGGCCAGTTGTTTTGTGAGGTGAACCAATAGATCAATGGATTGAACGATTTTTTTCAATGGGGATTGTTTATGTGCCTAGTTTAATATACTATGATTGCACGTCTAGATCTTGCATGACCGACATGACAATTAAGGAGATCAACAATTAGTTTGTGTTCTAAGTGGTATATATGCCACTTACTTTCATATGACTACATTATTAAAATTGTTCCTATAGATGAAAAAGGTAACAAGGACTTTGCATGTATGGATCTTTTGTGCAGTCACCGGTGTGCAACGGGACAATATTTAGTATATGTTTATTTAATAAATACAATTTTTTTTGCACATGTTCATATTACGATGTTTGTGCACGTGGGGTATATTGTAACCAACACTTGCACGGAAGGGTCAAGCCAGCAGTCACATGTGTATATTCCAAAGTAGCTTTAACGACATAATTATGTGGATTTATTCAAATAAAATAATAATATTTTTGTACAACACGATAATCATCTATATTTGTCAGTGTACGGTGAATAAAATGTATATTTTTTTGTTGAAGAGCTAAGGTTAATAACGGAGAAGCTAAACTAGTTCTTTGTCTAAAGACGACAAAGAACGAGTGGCAACCACTACAACAAACATGACCTTTTACCTCAGTTCTAGATGACCTTTTACTTTGGTTTTTAGTCCTAGAAGAACCGAGGAAAATATAGCCAGAGTAAAAGGTATTATTTTTACCTCGGTTCACAACTGAGGCAAAAAAACTATTTACATCGGTTTCTAACAAAACTTGGTAGGTTTTGTGACCGACGTTGGTTATACCTATGAATTGGCGTAACAGACTTCGGCTTCCAAATGGAGCGACGTCGCCCATCGCATGAAGGTATTCAGTAGGTTCAGAAAATGTTAAGATAGTTGCAATAAAAACTCGATGTTAATATTGCAGACATTCGCGATGACCTGTTCATGCCAAACAAGAACAAATTCTCCTATACATGTTAAAAGCAAATTGTTATCTCCAATTTTGGCTTTAGATTTCTCCAATTCCTTGTAGGGACTTGAGTGGAAAAAAAGAATAAATTCACCGGTAGTCCCAAACTCAATTATAATATTTCCAAAATAACCTTGGTCAATCACAGCTTATACACGATGTTGGTACTAGCTATAGTGGTCTTATCCCCGGATAAACTTCAAGCAGTTCTTCCCAAATGAACCTTGTATACATACCTAAGAGTAATTATCTGCGATATACTTTAGACCAAGTAATAGCACTCTTTTAGAAATTATGGACACGGAGAACATTGCATATGAAATTTCATTTCATTCTATTTGGTGAAAATTATCATTCTCATAACTCTAGGCCGTGTATTTAATCTTTAGTGGAATTGATGGTTGGATTTTTCTTATCTTCTAAATGCTAAGAAAAACCTAGAATGCTTTATTTCGTCTGATTTTGGTGAGGTAGAATTTATCATCCAAATTAACAATGCTTAAACTCAAGTTATATGTATTAATGGAATACTAATAAGAACAAGGGAAGAATACCACCGTAAACTTGATGCATAGGTCGTAACAACAATTCTGCGAAAATGTGATTTAGATTATTGGCTATATCTAATGAAGTGGCAGTTCGACCAAGTGAGATAAGAGTTGTTAACTGAGAAGAATATCTCTTTCTGTAAAAAAGATCTGGAAGGTAACTCTGGGGAAAACACTCCAACCATCAAGTCAGTATTTCCTCCCGAGATTAAGAATTTCTCAGTTTAGTTTCACTGACCTCAGCCAGTGTTGTTCACCTTGTATTTATAGGTGACTATAACCCTGGACCTTCTTTACTACGGTCTAAGGTCGCGAGTCACTTTGTGGTTCAGTCGTGGTCACTGTAATCTTGGTTTTATTGTTAAGTGTTGATCGTGTATCCGTCTTTATCGGTTCATGGTTGATATGGATATTAGGCCGATTCATTATGCATACCTTGTTGGTTTAGTCACGGTTGAGTATTGGGATGGGACTAAAGACCATGAGTCTCCAGCTTATTGGCTAGGTATACACCATCTAATTTTGCATATTTTCTCCCCCACCATGTAGGAAGGACCTAATTTTAAAAACAGAATAGTTCACTGGTTGTGTTGAAATCAATTAGGATTGAACCGAACTCTAATGGTGTTAATTGACATTTACAATGTCAATTACTGATTTCTAATTAACTGTTAACCATTTTAATGACATTTATATTGGTTTTATTTAGAAGTGAGCCCAGTTTATTTTCTAGTAAGCTAAATTGTTCAGGCCCAATATATCTATGACCGACATTAGTAGTATATCGGTAAAATTTCACAAAGTATGACATACATGCAACTTTGGTTACATAGTTGGTCTGATAGGGACCCATTTTAAAATTAATTGGGCTAACATGGCTAGGCTCGCAGTCAGTAAAACCGACCTCATTATCGTCGGTTGCCAATGCGACTTATAGGTGACGTCGCATAGGGGGCTAAATTCATAAGGCTCTTAACGACTATATATATGGACCCCACCACATATTCTACTTCAAACATTCAAGTTTCCCTTGAATTCCAATAGTCATCCTGCACATCCTCTGAAAAGGTATGGTTTCAACATGTGCTTAGTTTACAAATTTTTAAAATTTACTATTGATTTTTTTATGTATAATGTGCTTGAATGTGTTATTTTCTTCATGTAAGGATGGGTCTATGGATTAGGTTTCAACGATTAGGTTATAAGGTGTTATAATGTTGAGTAGTTACATGGCTTAATTGTTTTTGGTTTATGTTTTCGTTGTATGCCTATTTTCTGTTGTTTTATGAGCTGCAATGCTCCATGAATGCGACATCACTTGTCAATCGTTCCTCTTTCAGGTTGAGCGACAAGGGTGCGACATCGCTCATTCGTAATTTCTCTTTCTCATGTCGTATATGACGTCACACTTTTATCGGTAAACCATTAACCGATCTGTGTGCGAAGTCCCTTTCTCATAAATAGTATAACATTTGATCCTGCATATGATGTCGCCCACTTGTCGGTTAACCATTTTGTCATACTGACATGTTAGCGACTTCGTCTATTCATAATTTTTGTAGTCGTTCTACTATATGACATCTCACACGAATTGGTTAATGTTTCATTTTACCGACCTATGTGCGATGTCGCTTAAACATGTCGCATTCATATATTAGTTGATTACCTTGGAATAGACTTCTAAAAAATTATTAAAATATGAATTTTTGGAATTATGTCTAGCAGTGCTGGTTCGCGACACTCTCCCATTTTGGTGAGCGCTTTAATTTTTACATTTAAATTGCATTTTCTATGTAATTTTAATGTTCATCAATCCCTACTATCTAACCTAACATACGCCTAAAGTTTAAATTATAGTATCAGTAGAAGGAAAAAGAAAATTTCCTACCCTTGTTTAAATCAGTCTTTTAATAGCAACTTTGGGTTGCAAAATTTGTGTTGGGAAAAATTACCGAAAAAAACTCGATCAGTTGAATTGCTACTTGGTGGATTGAAATTTTTAGGCCCACCAAACTCTGCGACATCGCCTACTTCTCGACAATATGTTGCCTGAATCAACAACAGTGCAACGTCGCATACATTGAGGCAAACAACACAATGGTTCAAAACGACGAAATTTCAAAAGGGAAATAAATGGGGGGACCCTGAAAATCAGTTCAACCATTTACTCACAAGTTTCCCACAAATTCCAACAGTCTCAAGTTTCCTCCTCATATTCTGTACTCCGGAAAAATGTTTGTTCTTCCTTATATCCTAACACCTGTCCTTTTGAATTCTTACTTACAATCTAAGATCTGTGGTGTGGAATGTGTTTTGATTTTTCGACCATCTAGTTTTGTCTCGGATTTATGACAGTGTGCACTTTCATTGAGTTTAAACGTAGGTACAAAATTTTTGCGTGTTGGCAAAGGTTTGTTTTTGAATATGATGTTCATTATGCTTCATTTTTTCTAGTTGTATATGATTCTTCCTGTAGCTTCCTCTGATATATGCGACGTCACTCATCTATCTTCCACAAATCAGTTCATGTGATTAATGTGCAAAATCGCATATTCTTATTCCTAGTAGATTATCTTTACGTTTGTGATGTCACACTATTAGCGGGTGTTCTTCAGCTTTAACGATTTGTGACCGACATCGCAAATGGGCATCTAATAGTAAAATTGTTATGCATCTGCGAATTTGGTCTTGTACATGTCGATCTAAGCGACTAGTTTGTGAAGTCGTATGTACATGGCGGCCATCCCACTGGTTTGGGCTGACATGCACTTGCGACGGCATTTCCGACATTGAACGTTCCAATCCTAAAGGCACTAAATTTTTTTCCTCTTGATGCAAAACTGATGGCTGGTGAAGGATAGTCTAATTCACCATTGTTTCAGTTCTTTCACCAACGTACATTGGGAGGTCATCGCCGTACCTCTCAAAGATACTATTTTAAGCCCTAAATGCTTACTAAATACAATTGAGTAGATAGTGGCAAGTCGGGATCATCCACAGAAAAGAGGGATTTTCCTAAGCGTTTACACATATAAGGTTTGATATAAGCCTAGATATAGATATATACACATATATAAAAGCATGTAAAGAGGGGGGTTTTGGATTGGTTTTTCCTAAGTAATGAAAGTAAAGGCAACACAACTATCAAGGTTAAGAAACTATGTTAACCATGTAACAAACTAATAAAAAGGATACAAACTACAAATGATAAAGCCTTGGGGGCAATAGAGATCCGCTTCCGAAGCTCTTATCTATCATTGATCAATAACCTATTCGCTAAATCAACTACTTGTTGTGAAGATAAATCTTCTAACCTTTTTTGATAGTAATTTACAAGATTGAAGTCGATATCTCTTGCTAAACCTCACTAATGACCCCTTTAGTCATTCAACACCTAAAAGTATCCCATTAGTGGCATTATTTAAAAACAATTAACAAGCTTGGTAACACTTATAAACACTACACCATGTCTAAGCATTGAACCAATTCATGCATTTACACAAGATTAGTTAAGAACGTTAAACTTTCATAAACCTCTCCTCTTTGCAGCTTAAAACAAACATGATAAAGAGTTCAACATCATCACATTCATCTAGAAACTATCACATCATTGACCCAATTAGAAGCTCTAATTCATGCTCTTAGATTCCATATCAAAAGAGGGGAAACTTAGCTACTTTTTCCCAACCCTAACAAGTAATCATACAAGCAATTCATATTCCCAAACTTCCAACAACATTAATGATATCAACAATCAACATTCAAAGCTCCATAAATATATAATAGGAAAGCATTTAATAGGCATAAAGAGTTCTCAAGACATGGGCTTGGAAGACTTAATCAATTTCTCCCCACACTAAGTTTAGCTAATAGAATTCATACCAAACATCAAAATAAAATCAAACATAAATTCAAGATGAAACTAAGATGGAAAATAAAGAGAACTAGGGTTTTTACTTGCAGAAATCGGAAAGAAGAAGAGAGGAAAGAGAAAAGGATAAAGTGTGCTATTTATAGTACAAGAAAAAGGACAATTAATTCTGGCCACTCGTCCGTCGCAACTTGCAACCAGGGCATCGCGACTCACGACTCGCGACGGATGCCAAAAAAACGCATTTGATTTTATTTTTTCTTCTTGTATTCTAGCTTCCTCTCCACTTCACATCTCTCAAAATCTTCAAGTCTTCAAAAGATGAACTTTATGGTTTTCAACGATCTTCGGTCTTCAAGTGTGGAAGTTATTACCTTGTCACACAAAATCCACTAGAAAAGTCATAAGAGCGTAAAAGTCGCTCTTAGCTCTCCTAAGATAATTTCAAGGTAAAACACAAGCTCCATATGACAAAAGAGCCCAGAAGTGATTCCAAAAAGTCCTAAAATATGCACATAAAATAGACACATCAAATCTCCTCACACTTGAACCTTACTCGTCCTCGAGTAAGAAGAGATTCAAGAACGCAAAGAGACACACATATCCAAATCCTGAACTAGTATTCCCCCAAATCAATACCTCAAAAAAATTGGAATATCACATATCCAAAAATTAAGCTCAAATGAAAATTCATACACAACCTCAATTCTTAAATCTACCAACCATCCCACTTATCAATTCACTAAAACCCATAAAAACATCTCCAAGTCCCGAATTGATAATCCCAAAATCAAATGGCATCAAGTGAAGTCAAAACTATGTCAATTGTTAAAATACATACTTCTTTTCACACCAATATATCAACCCAAAAACAAAGCATACCAAGAATCAAGAATTTCACACCTTACTTCATTTCCCCCGCTAAGTTACCCAATCCAAAGAAGTGCCATAATGTTAGGCTACCCAATCCATCCATATGTCAACCGCAACCTTATGACTCCAATTCCGGCAAATGAGTAAAATTGTAACACATTTTTTTTCCATTTTCTCTCTCTCTCTCTCTCTCTCTCTCATTTTTCCTAGGAGCCCTTTTGGGTTTTCATCCTAGCCACACATCATGTTTCTTTGGCTCACTTCTCACTCACACATTTAGACTCTCATTTTTAGCTAGGCCGCCGTTTCGGGTTTTTGGCCTATCTGGGCTCCCAATGTTCCCTTAATTGACCTCTCGGGTTTTCAAATTAGTGGGTTTTCTTTTTATTTTTGTTTATTTTCATTTCCTTTTTGTTTTCAATTTTTCAAATATATTTCCGTGCTTTTCCAATCGAAAGTAGCAAAAATCATTCCGAATGTCAAAGCTACTAAAAAGTATCCAAAACAAAGAACATCCCAAAGCATCCAAAACTAAAAACATCCACAAGCATCCAAGTCTAAATCATCCAAAAAACAATAAATGTTAAATCTCCTCCACACTTAAAACACTACATTGTCTTCAAGGTAGATAAAACAGGGTAAACACAATACAAATCAAAGTAGGGGAGTGTAAAAATGCTTACAATCACTGTTGTGAGGGGGAACCACCATCTCATGAGTAGCTTTGTCGATACAAGGCCACCCAATCCTCGTTCCGCTGACGCCGCTCCCTGCGCCTTGCTGCCCCAGGATCCAGGTCCGGGGGACCACCAAAGTGCATCTGCATGTCCAAGACTCTGGATGACAGGTGATCAATCTTCTCATCCATCTCCATGAGGCTCCACGACACAAATAATTTGTGGTCAAGGATCATGCTCTGTAGTCGGGAGTAGAAGTCTGGGGGCTGCTGATGAAACTGACTATGTACATGGTCTTGCTGCATTGGATCGGCTTGTTGTTGTAGTGAGAGTGAGCTGGAGAGTGTGGTGCATCATGTGGAGGAGAATGGATAAAGGAAAGGGCTCCCTCGTCAGTCTGGACAAGTAAGTTCCAAAGCTCCCACATGAAACCCTGTCTGCACTCCGCATCTGGCTCTATCGCCAAGTCAGCCACTGGGGTGTCCATCTGCAGCTTAGTCCACTGGGGCTGTGGGAGCTTCTTAAATGTAACACCACCTTCCCTATATAACCAATGGAATACCCCCGGGTTATTCGTGTTCTTGATAAGATGGAATTTTCCATCTGGGCCAATCTGATGAGGTAGGATGCACCCCTACCTAGACGCTGAAGGCTCTCAAGAGTGGCGATGTCCAACTGCTCTACAAGGAGGGTGATCATGCCCCCATCAAAATCTCTCCCTTGTTCTTCCCAGTTGTATCTATAACCCTCGTAACCCAAAAATCTACCCATCTTCGATATCATGTCTCTTTACTATTCAACTCCCATAAGTATTGGATCTTATCGTTTGCCATATTCGTCGCATCAACCTGACAGAACAAAGTTGTCGACAAGAGGCGATGCACGAACCGCAGGGCAGGATGGATGACCACATTGTTCTTATCCCTCACATTGCGCACCTTCTTTATGATTGTATGCCAGAATAGGTGTTGGGAGTCCTTTTCTCCGGATCAAATCTAGCTCGAATCTCCGCTTCATTCCAACGAAATGTTTCTTCAATCTGCGAGAGGCTCAGCTTAAGGGCCTGGTCATTCAAATGGAATTGAATGAACCTCTTGCAGGACACTCTATTCCTCTTAGTGTACGCTTTCACTATGGAAAGAAACTCCAAGGTGTACCTTCAGTAAGTGGGTGCTGCACGTGACAAGAAACCCCATATACCTCCTTTATCAAGGTGGCATAGAACCAGCTCCTTCTGCCCAAGAGTGTCCAAGGCACTCTCATCCGCAAAGCATATCTCTTCAATATTTCAGGAGGCCAAGCGATCCCAATTATCCACATAGGCACCGGTGATCTGGCGCAAACCTATGAATCTGTCCGGAGGGGGTGCTGGTGCTAGCTCGGGAACCAATGGAGAAGGTGGAGGTGGGGCGGATGCGCTCGTAGCCCGACTAACTCTAGCTCTCTTCAGAGGCATGTCTATCAACATAGCAAGAAATGTCAAACACACAAGGATATAGGAGAACAATTTGTGCAATAATCACTTGGACATTATCTCACAAGGACATATTATCTAAACTAGTATGCAACTCATAGCAATAAACATCCAAGCATCATTAAAGAGATTAGGAATTGTAGTCAAAATGATGTAGTCGACATACTATAATAATCAAAAAGCCACTATAAAGATGCAACAATGCACATATGTCCATATATGTAAAATCCAATCCAATTTTCTAGATACAATATGTCACGCTTATATCCTAGTTCAATAAGCTAGGTCATTGTAATCTCCAACAATTTGAGATCAACATATAACCACCAATTTGAGATCAATACATAGCTAACAATTTGAGATCAACAATCATAGGTATATAACATTATGGTTAGCTAATGTCAAAATATCCACCTATTCCATCCTTCAAGATCAAAGCCAAAGTAACATAATCACTTTCTACTTATCACGATGTCTAGCAAAAATTAACAAATTCAAAATTCTAGCATTTATGACCTAAGCTAAAATAGTCCAAGTATCCTCCGACAATTGCATATCAATCAAGATACATTCACCATGTCAACAATCCAAATTCATACCACAAGTATTCCACAAACAATTCCAAACATCCCACAAACAATTCCAAACATCCCATAACTTCACAAGTTCACACAACTTCACAAGTTCACAAAAATCACCATATTCATAAATAACACAATTCAAGAACACAAAGGTGAACAAATGTATCAAATAAATTCTTAGGATGATGAATAAACTGAGCGCAAAAAGATTCCTAACCCTATTCACTCAGCAATTTCAAAAGCCCCAAAACCTAGGGTTTCGGGTTCTTGGTAATATTTGTGGAGATTTGTGGATTGGGGAAGGATTGGGTAATGGAGAGGGTGATTTTGACAGATTAGAGGGTGATTTCCGGCCGGATTTGGTGTAGTTAGGGATGAGGAGTGGTGGTTTTGAGAGAGATAGTGGTGGAGAGTGAAAAGACTTTGCAGAATAATAGGGTTCTACCCCATTTATTTCTTTCTTATATGCACAGTGTCGCGACTCGCGATGGCTTGTCGTGAGTCGAGACGAGGTAGTCAAAGGGTCATTTTAAAGTCATATCGATGTCGAGCTCGCTATAGCCATTTTGCGAGTTACACATTTTTAGACTTGTGACTTGCATGTTTTTTCAACGCGACCCGCGACAGATCTATCACTACTTGCAACAATATGGAACCGGGAATTCACATTTTTGCTTAAACTTCTAATTTTGGTCACGAGCGCGATAGGTATGTCTTTTCTCACGACCAATTGGACCTAGGACTTGGAATTTTTCAGAAAACTTCTGAATTCCATCACGATCGCGACAAGCTTGTTGTGACTCGTGATATCTACGTTGCAACTCGCGAAAGGTTGAACCTGAGAGTTGCAAAAAAATTATAAAACTTTTGATTTTGGTCGCGAGCATGATGGGCATGTTGTGAATATCAACCGAATGGACCTGGGAGTTGGTTTTTTCTCAAAATCTTCTTCATTTTGCGGCGCGCGAGGGTGTGACGCGGCACAACCTCCGCGGCTCGCGAATTTACGAAACTAAAAGTTCACATTTTCAGAAAGTGTTTATGATTTTGATCATGATCGCGACAAGATCGTCGTGATTTGTGACCAACTTGGTCGTGATTTGTGACCAACTTGGATTGGGAGTTTCAAAATTCCCTTGTTCATTGCGATTCGCGACAGATAGGGGGGTCTCTTTATACTTAGATTTTTTTCAAGTTACCAACTTCCGAGCTTTTCCTTCCCTTCTCATGGATTTCACTCTTTCATACATCCAATGAAATGAACTTCAATCGGCTACAAAATCATGGAAAAACACACCTTTGAAAAGAACAAGATAAAATAGTGAAAATAACTAGAAAAACTAAAATTGAAACAACATCAATAGAAAGTCACAAATGACGATCTTGATGATCAAAACTAAGTTTATTTAACGTCGCCGGCATGACTTACCTCCCTTCTTGGATTCACTCACAAACCCGATCAAGAAGATCAACATCCTCTCCTTTTTCCAGCACATCTCCTAGTAAGGTTTCAAACCTTGACCATTGATCTTGAAAGAATTAGACTTAGCTCGATCCAAGATCTCTACCGCACCATGTGAGAATACCTTTACCACTTCAAAAGGGCCAATCTACCGCGACCTTAATTTACCGGGAAATAAGCGAAGGCGGGATTGAAATAGGAGGACCTTTTGACCCATGTCAAACTCCTTCCTATTGATCATCTTGACATGTCAAGCCTTTGTTTTTTCATTGTAGATTTTGGCAGTCTTATAGGATTCCCTTAGTATCTCCTCCAATTCTTTCAATTGTAGATTTGTTCCCAAAGTGGCCTCATCTATATCAAGGTTGAAGTTCATGACCGCCCAATAAGCCTTGTTCTCTATTTTCACCGGCAAATGGCATGGATTTCCAAAGATCAACCGGTATGGTGACATACCGATTGGTGTCTTGTAAGCCATCCCATATGGCCACAAAGCATCACTCAACCGAGAACTCCAATCCTTCCGGTTATGGTTAACCATTTTTTGAAGGAGGACTTGATTTACCTATTGGAAATTTTGGCTTAGCCATTGGTTTGTGAGTGATAGGCGATGAATGTCTTGTGTGTGACACCATACTTCTTCAAAAGTGCCTCTATTGTCCGATTACAAAAATGGGTGTCACGGTCACTATTCAAGGCTTGAGGAACCCCAATCCTAGGAAAGTGTTATCTTTCAAGAAATCTGTAACCACTTTGGAATCATTAGTTCTAGTGGGTTTTGCTTCATCCCACTTTGACATATAATCAATGACAAGAAGTATATATGCAAAGCCATAAGAATTAGGAAAAAGTCTCATAACATCAATGCCCCAAACATCAAAGATTTCACAATACAAAATAGGCTTTTGAGCCATTTCATTCTAAGAAGAGATATTTCTTACTATTTAACATTCATCACAATATTTGAAAAAAGTGTATGCATGTTTATTCAATGTAGACCAATGAAAACCACTTTCTAGGACTTTCCTAGCGGTCCTCTTTGCTCTAAAATGAACTCACATGCATAAGAATGACAAAAGGTGAGAATTGAATGCACTTCGTTATTGGGGACACATCTCCTAACAACTTGATCCTCACAATGTTTCCACAAAAAGGGATCATCCCACACATAATACTTAGCATCGCTCCTTAGCTTATCTTTTTTAGCTTCAGAAAAAGTGGGGAGGAAATTTACCAGAGATAAGGAAATTCACAATGTCGGCATACCATGGTTGGAGGTTCCCAATTGAGAACAATTGTTCATCGGGAAACTCTTATCGTATTTGCTCCTTCATAGGTGACTTTGACTCAATATCTTGCCATGGAACCAACTGGCTCAAATGATCGACTACAAGGTTTTCCGTGTCCTTTATGTCTCTTACCTCCAACTCAAACTCGCTCAAAAGCAAGATCCATCTAATAAATTTAGACTTGGCCTCTTTCTTCATCATCAAGTGACGAAGAGCTGCATGGTCAGTGTACACAATAACTTTGGTACCAAGCAAATAAGATCAAAAAATTTCTAAAGAAATTACCACCGCTAGCAATTCTTTTTCCGTAGTGGAGTAGTTCCTTTGTACCTCCTTGAGAGTCAAGGATGCATAATAGATGGCATGAGGCACTCTCACCACCCATTGACCAAACACCGCTCTGACGGCTTAATAATTTGCATCACACATGATCTCAAAAGGCATGGGCCAATATGGGGCTTGAATGATAGGGGCCAAAACTAACCTTTCCTTCAATGAATTGAAAGCCCCTTTACAACCCTCGTCCACCACAAATTCCACCTCCTTTTATAACAAATTGCACAAAGGAGATGCAGTCTTTGAAAAATCCCTGATGAACTGACGATATAATCTTGCATGACTAAGAAAAGAGCGCACTTCACACACATTAGTAGGATAAGAAAAAAATTGAATGGTGTCTATCTTTGCCTTGTCTACCTCAATACCCTAAGACAATGTCTTGTTCTACCATAAAATGATATTTCTTGAAATTTAACACAAGACTAGTATCAATGCAATGCTTAAGAACTTGTGCTAAATTTACTAAACAATTGCTAAAAGAATTACCATGAACAGTAAAATCATCCATGAACACTTCAACAAAAATTTCAACAAATTATGAGAAAATGCTTACCATAAACCTTTGGAAAGTGACGGGGGCATTGCATATCTCAAAAAGCATACATCGGTATGCAAACGTACCAAAGAGGCACGTGAATGTCATTTTCACTTGGTCCTCCGGAGCAATGACCACTAGAAAATAACCCAAGTACCCATCCAAAAGGCAATAGTATGGATGACTTGCAAGCCTCTTCAGCATTTGATCAATGAACGGTAACGAGAAGTGATCTTTCCGGGTTACCGCATTTAGCCTTCGTTAGTCAATGCAAATGTGCCACCCATTTTGGACACGAGTGTGCACCATTTCACCCTTGTCATTCTCAACTACCATCACCTCACTCTTCTTTGGCACAATTTGAGTTGGGCTCACCCATTTTCTATTCGAGATTGGGTAAATCATCCCCGCTTAAAGCAATTTGAGGATCTCCGCCTTCAACACCTCCGTCATAGGAGGATTCAAGCGATGTTGGGGTTGTCGCACAAGTTTTGCATCATCTTCCAACAAGATTCAGTGCATGCAAGTGGATGGACTTATAACCTTGATGTCGGCAATAGTCCATTTAATTGCTCCCTTAATTTCCCGCAACACCACCACTAACTTGTCTTCTTGCTCTTTTGTGAGCTTACTTGAAATGATTACCAGTAGTGTCTCTCCTTCCCTAAAAAATGCATACTTGAGGTCACTTGGCAAAGGTTTTAGCTCAATCACCAGGGCTTTCACAAGTGATGGGAGGAGTTCCAATTTCTTGGGTTCCTCTAGGGGTAGAGGAGAAGGGTTCAATCTCATCTTCTCAAGCATATTCAAGTTCTCAAAACTTTCCTTCAAGTTAGTGCTCATGGAATATACATTGCATGCATCATGACTATCACATTTCAAAGCAACTAACAAAGAATCATCACCATTTAATTCAAAAACATCTCGTATTACATCTTCAACAACATCTATAGCATGACGAGAATATTCTTCCCTTGGATACTTCATAGAGTCATTTATGTTAAACTCTACTTTAATCCCATCAAATTCCATGGTGAGGGTACCATTATGCACTTCAATCATTGTCTTTGAAGTTTTCAAAAATAGCATCCCCAAAAAAATTGGGCCTGCATGTTTATCATGCTCTATGTCAAGGACATAAAAATTTGCGGGGAATATTAAGAAATCCACCTCAACCAACACATCCTCGACAATATCCTTAGGGTATGCACTAGAACGATCGACTAATTGGATTACCACCCCAATTTTGTGCAAAATACCTAAATTGAGGCTTTTATACAAAGAGTAAGGAATCACATTTATTGATGCACCTAGATCAAGAATGTCTTTTTCAAAGTGTGTGTTTCATATCATGCATGGGATGGTGAACATGTCAGGACTTAAGGGGTAACTCCTTTTTACACAAAGTGGAGACATGCTCATTTTTTCCGTTCTTTTGCTTATTCTTGGCTCTTTATTTTCTATTCACAACACATAGTTTCTTAAAAAATTTAGCATATCTTGCATTTGTTCAATAGCATTCAAGAGAGATATATTTACCTCGCATCTACGAAAGACTTCGTATATGTCCTTGTTGTCCTCCTTCTTATGTTTTTCTTTCAAAGCTCCCGGAATTAGTGGTTCTGACACATAGGAGGGGATTTCCACCATCTCTACCTTCTTATGAGGAGGGGATGAAGGCTCAGGAATGGAAGTTGATTTTTCAATGATGATCTCCTCTTCCTTCTCCTTCCCCTTCCTCACTTTGTCATTGGCCAATTTCTCGGCCTCTTCCTCCACTTGTTTCTCAAACACCTCACCCATTGTAGGTTCATTTTAACAACTCCACCATCCCGGTAAATGCCAACCTCCTTACCAATCTCAAAGTGATAGCACTTGCATTATGTCGTGGGTTTAGCTCCGGTTGAGAAGGAAGTTTTCTCGAATATATTTACTCCATCCGATTCAAGATTTGAGCTATTTGGATCACTTGAGTTTCTAGCTTCTTGATGTTGGATTCAGTTTTCTCTTGGATTTTTCCACCTTTTTCGCACACAAACTCAATTTCCCGATGGCTTGCATGATTTCATTATTTGACATCCTCGAACTTTCACCTTGATTGTGGGCTTGTCTGGAAGCCTTTTATATTGTGGTTAAGGTGGCCGATAAGGTTGTTAAGGGGGTGATAGGGTTGAGAATTTTGACCCCTTTGTGCATTTCCATACCAGAGATTCGGGTGATCTCGATTACCCACATTATAAGGCCGATTTTGGTAGACTTTTCCTCCTTGGTAGCCTTGATTGCCTTGGTTCCCTTGATACCCTTTATATCCCTGGCCTCCTTGATATCCCATGGCCCTCACCTCCTCCACATAGTCATCTTGCAAAGTTGGACATGCATCCGTAGGGTGCGGTGAAGAATAAATTTCACAAGATTTCACATGTGGTTTAGCACCGGATTGTGTCATCAAAGCCTTGACCATAGAAGTGAGCATCAAGACTTGGTCCTCAAGCTTCCCATTGTTAGAAGTAGCACTTGTGTTGTTGGGATTTTTTCTCCTCAAATAGGCTCTTGAACTAAATTTTCTTGACTCATCGGCTAACTCGTCAAAGAGTTCCATAGCTCCCCTCGAAGTCTTGTTCCCAAGAGAACCACCACAAGCTCCCCTCACTAGCCTTTGATCTTCATCAAGAAGACCATTGCATAAGTAGTAGACCGAAACTCCCTCCGAGTAGCCATGGTAAGGACAACTTGAGAGAAACCTTTTGAACTTCTCCTAATAGTCGTAGAGTGACTCTTCGTGCCATTGGAGGATATTTCTTATGTCCTTCTCTAAGGTGGCAGAATATCAGGCCGGGAAGTTTTTGGCGAGAAACTTCCTCTTCAACTCAATCCAAGAGGTGATGCTCCTGGATGGAAGGTAGTGGAGCCAATCCCTTGGGTATATCTCATTGAAAATGGGAAGGCTTACAACTTGTAGAGTTCTTCATCCACCCCTTCGGGAATTATCCCACAACAAACCAATTTGATTTCCACTTCCAACCCTCTTATCTATCCTTGAATCTACAACCTATTCAATACTTTAACTACTTGTTGTGAAGATAAATCTTCTATCCTTCTGTGATAGTAGTTTACAAGTGTGAATTCAACATCTCTTAGTAAACCTCGCTAATGACCCCTTTAGTCGAAAAATGGCTATAGATATCCAATTAATGGCATTGAGTACAAATAATCAACAAGTTTGGTCACACTTATAAACACTACACCGTGTCTAAGCATTGAACCAATTCATGCATTTACCACTACAAGAAAGTAGACCTTTTAAGACATATATACATGCGACAAATGTATTAATGTTGTATTTTTACCACGCTTATGGTAATGTGTCGTTCATTTGCTACATTTTTACGTCATTTCATTGTTATGTCACCTTTTTTGTGACACTTATGCAACATACTATTTAGTGTCTTAATATTATGACATATTATGTAGGACACTTTACTAGTATGTCATAATTACACGACACTATGTTGCTAATTTATGGCACAATGATGTCATTTCCTTGATGTGTTGTATTTTTTGTGACATATATGTGCCACTTTATTATGTGTCCCAAAATTACAAAAAATTATTTACGATAATTTACAAACATGTCCCAATTTGACGACACAATTTCAAATTTGTTGAAAAAATTCTGGAACAATTGTGCCATTCTTGGATGTGTCACCTCTTTTGTGATATATATCCAACACTTTTTATAATGTTCCAAGATTACGATAAATGATTTACTACATTTTAATGAAATGTCTTAATTAAAGAGTACAATTATATATTTTATTGCAAATTTTTTAATATTGAACGGTAAAATATACAGTTACTCTTTAATTTGAAAATAACATCAGATTGTAAAAATATTCAACTTTGCAAGTTAAGAATTATATAGAATTGTGTTGCACAAATTAAACCATATCATTAAAACAACTCTGATAACAATACCAAAATATTTAATTTATGATCATTGAACATGGAATTTATCTATTTACTCTTCCTCACAAAATTGATTAAGATATACTATATAGTGTAAAGGTGTGATCCTACTGAGCTTAAGTGGCAAAGCATCTAAACCGGAAAAAATAAAAGAAAAAACAACACAAGCTCTTGTCTCGTCTTGTTATCAGGAGCAGTGTACAGAGATGAATGAACAATTCACCACAGCATTAGTTTCTAAATTCAATTTTATCGATTTATTTTATTCACTTAAATCCAAACAACTAAATCTATAGTTTCATATATTGAGAAGCGGAGAGAGTAATTTCTTTTTGTTCAGTAAACAAAAACGAGCTTGCGATTTTTATTCTCTTTCAAACAAAAATTTTATATTTCAGTTTAATATAACAAAGGTTAGAATTTTTTCAAATAAGACTTATTAAACATTAATTTATACTGGAAGTTATTTATAAAATAAATATACTATTTAATCAATTATTCAAATATAGATGATATGATATATATATATATATATATATTTACATATATAACTACGTACCTTTAAAAAATCAAATATTTTCATTGTTTCTTTTATATTTACCATAAATGTCTACCATGTATATTTTAATAATTAAGTTTATGTAATATAATACTAAATGAATTTTAACTAATTAACGGTCAATTCGTATCTAAGTTTGTGTGGAAATAAATAATTTGGTTTGACTGTACCTATTGGTCAACAATTAATTACCGCTCTAAAATCACTAATAATTAAGTTCACTCTAAATAATTTACGATAAATGTCTATAATAAAATAACTAGGTTGACTATACATGATCTATTATCAAATGTTACTAAACTTTCTATAAACACCTATAACCAGATTGATTTTGAGTAATCAGTAAAGTATCTTTATTTAATTTTCTTTAAACACTAATATTTGGGTTTGACTTTACATAATCAAAGATAAAATCTTACTTAACTTCTAATAAACATCAATAACTAAAATCTGACTTTAACAAATCAACAATCAGCTCTTACTTGACTTTTCATATATAAACACTTATCACTACGTTGACTTTAACTAATTAACGGCAAACCTTACTTACCCCTCTCTATATAATCACTAGTAAAAATGAAAAAGAAGGGAAATTACATTTATACCGTCCAAAAACCATCTTCATCTTGCCTTTCTTCGTCCCCACGTCGCCGATAAGGGGGGAAGAAAGTACAAGAGAGATTCCATAGATCACTATATGAAAAACCCCAAATGGCTAGGTTGGGGTAGCGGCAGGGCGGCATCAAGCTGGCGGTGGTGGTGGTATGAGGGCGAAATTGTCCTTCAACTTTTAGGTTTTAGGAAAAAGGGAATTTTAGTCATTTCATGTATGGTCAATGATGGTCGACGTCTAAAATAGTATCTTAGGGTTATTTGAACTTTCATCAAGTAGTTAGGGTTGTTTTTGTACTAAAAATTATCCGAGAGTTATATTGACACTTACTTAAGTAAGTAGGGTTATATTGATATATATCCCTACTAATAACTAAGGTCTGACCTTGACTAATTGTTCTTTAAGAAACAACTCCCGCATAGTTTCAACTCACATTGTTCTTTAAGAAACAACTCAAGCATTCATCATTTTCCTTCCAATCGGGAACATTGGACTCCCTGAGGTTCGATTTCTTCCCTACTCTCACACTCCGTCAATGGCTAAGAGCTATTCTTGCACACATCACCATAACTACCTCCAAACGAAGTCATTCATCCTGTAAGGAAATAATACATAAAAAAAATAAAAACTCTCGCACTCCAGCCAAGAATAATAACCAAATTTTCATTTCATAAAATACTATTACATCACAACCTACCACAATCTAGCTTGTTTTATCACTACCCGACCCACTAGCACAACCAACAGAGACATTGGAGGAAACACCAATGTCCATTTTCTCCTCACCGGTATAACTGAAAGGAATATCCAGCTGAGTCGGCTACCTTTGGGATAAATTGCCATAGCATCGGTATTATATCCTTGCATACCATCCTTCACTGGGTAACTGTCTAATGCACTCTCCCTCAAGCCACTTTATCGAAGGAAGCGTCTTCATCTTTCCTAGCTCCTTGACTAGAGAGAAATGATGACCATTGTCTTCCACCTTGTTGGGGAAAGCCTCGTCTACTGCTCTATTTGCACTCTCTAAAGCCAGAGCTATGGTATAAGGGTCACCAACCCAAAAATATCCAAGCGGGATTCACACAAATACTCTCCCAGGAACTACAGCGACCCCTATCCATAACCTTAACATTAATGTTAGCGAAGAAGTTGTAAAACCCCTTGGTTTTCACAAGTTTATTCACTAGAACACTAGGGTAATTGGGATGGCTATGCTCCTCCTTCCTAAAATTCTAGAGGTTCTCCTGCAAAATATCATTTATCTTAACCTTTTTTTTTGACAAAGGCTTTGGGTTTTTGCCAAATCCAACTCCAGCTTTTCATGAGCCCCTATGCTCCATGCTATCTTTGTCTACAACTCCGCCAAAAGCTTGGGAAAGGATTTTACTTCCTCCTTATAACCAGCAAGACGTTACACTATGGATATCATAGTACCTAGTCCTTAAAACATAAAACACACAAAGTCAGCCAACTATTAAGTGATACGCCAACAAGTACACACATATTATACATACCTCAATAGTTGTGTCAAACAAGGCTGTGGGGTTCTTAGCACCATTCACCGCCATGCCCGACTGAGTGGACAAACCTTTTGCACTTTCGTGGGACCAACACTCTTTTCTCTCCCTGTTCAAGGATTTTTCCTAGAACCCACAGAGCCAAACCCATCTAGGTTAGCCTGACCAACTTCATGTGTTAAAAAGTTTTCATACACTCACTTCCTTTCTCCCTTGATTTGTACCATCATATATTCTCTAGTGATGGTCATGATCTAACGGAACTACCTCATCATGATAATCATTCCTTTCGCCTCCCCGACTAACTAGAGCTTTCACGGGGATCCTTGACAGTGTTATCCCTACAAACATCCAAAACATCAATAAACAACATTCAAAAAGCCCATAATCAATGCATGAACTCACATGAATTCTTATTTAATCAACAAAATGAAGGATGTCAAGCTCACTTTCCCCTAGTCCTCCCTATCACGATTAAATGAGGAGACGATTCCTTCAAAGTCTTACTTACTTTCTTTAACCTCGCTGACTATCTGATTACCTATGAAAAGGCACACAAAATTCCATAAAGGCATCACCATGCCGTCCATACTCTTAATATGCATATATTTATCCTTCCACACCTCACAATTGCTATGAAACTTCTGAATAACCTTAACCCCATGGACACTAGGGTAAAGAGTGAACCACTCTCCTTTGTTCCTTGCCCTTCGCATGTGAAAGAACCCAGTAAATAGGTTCACCTTCAAATCCTTGCTACTACTCTTACACACTTCCATGAAATTAGTAGTCATGACCACACCCCAGGATGAACCTGGGCTAAAGCAATACAGTAATCCTCTAGCACGCCTAGAATGAATCCGGGATGGGTAAGGTCAACCCATACAGCACATGGTGCTCATACACACCAAAATACCCTGCTGGTGGATCCCACACTCTATGACAAACGTCGGATATCCTAATACCACATCCATTAAAAATGGACAATGTTCGCTCAATACATGTAAATCACTCATATATATAACACTATTCCCGTTATCAACAGCTTGACTACTCCCTCTCTTGCTATTTCATCTTCCTTGATGAATATTTCTTCATCGATACGCACATCAGATATAGAACATGATTACACTATTTTGTTTTTCCAGATCATTACTAAAATGTTTATACTAATGAAAATTAAATCATACTTATATTTAGGATATTTTCGCTTGTACTTTATTGTGAAATTTCTACTAATATGTCCAACAAAAAATTAATTGGAAATTGAAGAAAGAAGACTTGAAGATGAAAATTGAGAGGTCAAAAGGTAAAGCTGGAAGAGGTGGCAGATACAACACACCATATTTTTGTTTGTTTATTCTCTGTTTTTCTAAACAAAAAAACTATATTAAAGAAAAATTGATACTCTGTCCTAGCATAAGTTGCACAATTGCTATTGTTAAAATTTGACCACATATTTAAATAGATATATAAACAAGAATATTATCGTATGTGATATTGTTATATTCGTAGTAATTAGTAGCGAGTCAACCTGAGGGACTACCGAGTTGAAGGGCTTAGAGACTGCGCGACACCGTGGTAGACTTTAGTTTCGAATCCGAGGGTTGTGGTGGTGGGTGGTGGTGGTAACGGGGGATTGAATGGGTGATGGCGTGGGCGGGGTGGGGTGGAAGTGTTGTGGTGGTGGGTGGAAGGGTTGTTGTGGTGAGGTGGTGGACGGTGGGTATTGGATAAGTGTGGGTGGCGATGTGGAGAAGCTGAAGAGGCAGTGACCGAGACGGTAGTAGCGGAGGAAACAGTGAAGTGGAGCTTGTGGTGGTGGGTGGTGATGAGAACGGGGGGTTGACTGGGTGGTGGCGAGAGAAGGGCTGGGTGAGGGTGGTGGCAGGGAACGGGGTTGGGCTGGGGTGGAAGTGTTGTGGTGGTGGGTGGTGGAAGGGCTGTGGTGGCGAGGTGGTGGATGGTGGAAATCGGATGTGTGGCAGAGGAGGTGGTGAGGCGGACCAGCTGAGGCGGCGGTGACGGAGACTTGGTGGCGGAGGCACCGGTGAGGTGGAGCAATTCTGGAATTTATATTAGCTTCTTCTTCATTGTTTCTGTCTCAGTAGTTCTGGAAATTTTTGCCTTTTTTTATTCAAATGTTCTAACAATTTCTCATTTGGGTTCAATAAAAAATTAGATCTTTGTTGGGTTTCCATAGTACGGTTGAACTTGTTCTTTGGTTCTCCTTGTTTTATTTCAAAGCACATTCATCCATTTGGCCCTAGATAATTTTAGTTGATTTGTGATTTGATTAAGTTCTTGAGAGTTTGTGTATTTTGAAGAAAACGCACAATGGGGGGTGTGGATGAGTGTGTGGTGGTGGTGATGGAAGTGCCTGAGGTGGTGGTGGTGGATGGCTGGAGGTGGTCGTGGCCTGGCGGTGGAGGTGGTGGTCTGAGGGTAAAAATGTCCCAACACTTATAGGATTTAGGTTAAGGGGCATTTTAGTCATTTTATATCTGGTCAACGCCAGAAATAGTGTATTAGGGTTATATTGACACTTATGTAAAATAGTTAGAGTTTTTTTACACTAAAAATTATTTGAGAATTATATTGATACTTACTCAAGTAGGTAGGATTATATTGAAATATATTCATATAAAAAATATACTCCACTTCTCTTTTTTTTCTGTCTTCAAAAGAGTTTGTGTGAAACAAAATGAGGGTAGATTCATACTCGTAATCCATATGGCCTGAATTTCCACATACTTTCCTCTTACTTGCACTAAAGACTTTTGACCCTTCCAACGTCTATCCCAGCCACTTCACCTATAAATTAATCTGCTTCCACACTCACAAAGAAAATCTTCAAGAGTTCTTTCTACAAACCCAAAAGAAAAGGAAAACTTGTCTTCCTTTTCAATTCATCCCCGATGGAGACAAGTAGCTTTGGAGAGAATTGTCTT
>JAULKM010007948.1:0-14973 GCA_032355605.1 Rubia tinctorum | reverse complement strand
AGTGACAAAAGCGATAAAGTCGCTCTCAACTCTAATAATAGGAATTCAAGGCAAAATAGAGTCTTCAAAGCCTAAAAATTCACCAAAATGAGTACAAAAAGATCCCAAAATCACCATATAAATGGACGCATCAGCTAACATATGCTATATGGTGCACATCATGAGCAATCTACCAATAAGCTCATGAAAAAAATCTGGATGCTCGTAAGGACATAGTGTCTATTAGATCTAATTAAGTCTACAAAACTAAGGATTTAGATAAGAAGACCAACAATGGCTATCTAAACTCCTTTTGGTGTAAACACGACTAAACCTAGCTATCAACCAATCAAAACATACTAATAAATGTGTCAAGTCAAATGCATTGGTTAGCACATGCTTTTAGGTGCGGATCAGATATTATACTTACTGGTAATAAAACTTATCTCTTTCGTAAGTTTACTGATCGTATGAATCGTGAATTTAAGATCACTGACTTTGGCACCTTACAATATTTCCTTAGTTTGGAGATTGTTCTTATTTCCGTTGACTTATTTCTTGGTTAGACAAGATACGCCAAGGACATTTTTTCTGTGTGTAGGGATGCAGGGTTATATGCCATTTTCCATGCCATTTGTGGATGTTTCGCAGCTACTTAACTCTTCAAGTAAGCCATTTTGTAATCTCACTCTTTATCGATCTTTAGTTGGTGCACTTCAATATTTGTCGATCACACGTCCCGACTTAGCTTATGTTGTCAATACTGTCAATTAGTTCATGCAGGATCTTACTGATGACCACTTTAAAGATATTAGTCGGATTTTATGTTATGTACCAGGTACTCTTCATTATGGTATGGTTTTTTGACCAAATATCTAGCACCGATTTTTCGGATGTCTAGCACCGGTTTTTGGGGGTCCAAAAAATTGGTGCCTAAGTAGCCGGTGTAACATTTTCATCGATTTTTAAAAAACCGGTGCTACATTTAGCATAAGTTTTTTGGTTTGTTATCGGTGCTAAACTAGTGCTAAATTGGCACCGGTTTTCCTGTTAGAACCGGTCTGAAAAACCAGTGATAAATTTAGCACGGGTGTTTTGGTTAGCACCAGTTTTCTCATACCGTTGCAATATTGGCACCAGTTAAAAATCTAGCACCAGTTTTTTAAAAGCCAGTGCTAAAATATAGCATTGGTTTTTTGTTTGCACCGGTTTTTAGAAAATCGGTGTTAAAATTCTCACAGTTTTTTGTTTGGAATTGTTATTGGGCGCTGATCGCAGCTGCGCACAGCTGCTTTATTAGTTCCATTTGGCAAAAACAGAATTGGAATTGGGCGCTAACCGCAACTGCTCTATTAGTTTGATTTATGAAAAACAAAACTAGAATTGGGCACTGACCGCAGATGTGCGCAGCTACTCTAGTAATTCGATTTGGGAAGCACAACACTCGAATTTGGCGCTGACCGCAGCAGCGTGCAACACCTTAAATACTTCACTACAAACAGTAGAACAGTCCAAGAACGATTATATGACCACATCTAGTTACAACAAAAAACATTTCCTCAAATTCCCGATTTTTAGTGCAATATAATAAACCGGTGCACCGATTATACTACAAAAATTCCCAACACTAATAATTCATCGGTAATAAACAACAATCTTGTAGGAAAAAGGAAATTGAATATGATCAAATGTAATTTACTAGGTGATGGAGTAGAGGAATGGTTGCCAAAAATGTGTTCACAAAACCTACATAAGATACGAGAACATATTGTTTCATGGAGATGATGTGTATCGAATGTTGGGGACATTTACCTTCATAAAGAAAGATACTAAGAGATGGTATATATATAAACATGAACCTATCCAATAATGGATTCAATTCCCCGTTTGACATGCAATTGAGTCATGCAGTGGGGCAAAGTTTTTTTTCGCGAAAATATGAACCCAACTAAGAGCAATGCAGCGTAATTTCTCTTTCCCCAAAAGTGTACGATCTTATGGAGATTGCTAAAACATGTATTAAATTGAATGTTATATGCCACATGTGATGGACATTACACATAGGAAAAAACTACATAAGAAAACATACCAGAATTATGTCAATCTCATGCACTTCTTTAACTATTTTTACCATATAATACATGCAATGGTATCCACATTCCCAAGTGCTACACAGAATCTGGTGCTGATATGGAAAAGGATTTGTTTAAATGGTAACGAACATGAAATTAACATAGGAATTACAATTGTATGAGATAATACGTACATTGATGTTTATCACATTCCATGTGTAGTCTGGAGGGTTGGTTTTACTCTGATCTGAATTGACGTACAGTCGATATTTTTTTGAATTTGGGAAAAATTGATCAACTTACGAATAAATCAATTGAAGGCATGGCTTGTTACGTTTGCCAATTCCCCTAGTCATCGGGTCGATGCAATATACTCGCTCATTTTTCTACACAAAGATGATAAAAAACCAATGGCTACTGCAAAAGCAAACAAGATACCGAATGCAGCAAGGTCCCTTTGTCCATTATGGTTCAGAACATATAAGAAGCACTTTTTTTCTATCTAAGCACAAAAACAGAAAACATGTCAAAACAAAAGGTTAGTAGAAGGTATTGTGAAAAACAAATGAGAAGAAAATAATTTTAACAATGCAATCAAATTGAACAGTTTTCCTGGTTCATATGAGTGACAATTGATTCGATATCTGAACATCAAGTTATTTCTATCGCCAGAAACAGTCATAAACATCAATGAGATAATTAAAATGTAAGTATAGAAATACCGAATTGAATCTTGGAAGAAGGGACCAATTGTTTTTCCAAGATAGCAGGTGCGGTCAGTGGATAAGTAATAAAATAAATGATATCTTCTTTGTTGCACAACCGCTCTATTAGCCAAATTATGGGGATGAAAAACCTATTACAATTTTTGCCGCCTGAGAGAGCAGCTGCGCGCAGCCACTCCATTATGTCCTCATTGGAAAGTCAAAAATAGAAGTGGCGTTGATTGCAGCTGCGCGCAACTGCTCCATTAGTTTTTAATGGGGTAAATTAGACCTGAACCAAAAATGTTGCCCCTGAGAGCAGCTGCGCGCAGGTATCCCGTGACATCCATCTGGGAGGACCGGAACTAGAACAGGCCCCTGACCACAGCTGCGCAGCTGCTCTATTACTTCAGTAGACAAATTAGCAGAACTAACAACATATACATTGCCACAACTAACAACAGCTAAATAAATGCACCCAAATAACAACATCCAAATATATGCACACAACCGACAACATTGACATGAATTTGCATTCCAAAATGAACGGCCATAGGAAATCAACCGACAACATCGTAAATCTAAATCCTAAATCACGTAAACGTTCGTAGATGAAAAAGTAATATAGATGCTTCCCTTTTCAAAATAACCAATCGACAATTATTAGCACACCACCATTGACCTAATTGTTTTTAATCACCACATACTTCGGCCAAAAGAATGGATGTTTATGAAATGCATTAATTAATAAGAAACATATTATCATGCTAAATTCTTACTATTCCATTCTTCGTAATGTAATATGTGACAAGCGGTCATTTTATAGAATACATTGTCATCATGAAGGTCCTTCTCTAGGTCACTTGATCCGGATGCTGAAGGAATGAATACCCGGATGTCTTTCTTTGTTGGGTTGGACGTTTTAGAAAGGAAATTGTGGACATCCAAGTGTGAGGGGATAGTTTTACCCAATTGTCCTGCTAGCCACTGTGTTTGCGCCTCGAAGAAGGCAACCAACCTTTCATTGAGGTCGACCATTTCCGTTGACACATGTTTCTCATTTGATGTTCCTTCAAATGTTATTGTGTTTGTGCTCTCACAGCGACTAGATGCGTAACGGCTGACATCAATGTGTGGGAGGGCATCCTTCATCCTTCAACCTCTCCAACGACCCCCATGATCTTTTTTTCCGATTGCCTGAACGAGGATAACTTATTTTTCTACTATCACCAACTATCCCTTCTACTTCTTGTCTAATTTTTTTTTCTATTCATCAAAACAAATGCGAGTCAGTAGTATGCATCTGATATGAGAATATAATTAGGGAATCTCTCATTTGTTAAATTTGATCACAATAGTTGGAGTTGCTCTTTTAATAGAATCGTTGGTGTAGGTAGATAGTTTCTTATCCTAATTTGCTTCTAAGAACACCTCTGATCGGTCCGGCTGAAATTAATGCTTTCAACTTTTGCCTCTGCTTCTTTTACTCTTTGACCTTGACTCATAAGTTCATAAATTTTATCCTTCCTTTTCCTCTTCTCCAGTTCACTTGCAATTTTGCGATTCCCTCCACTACCCGTATGATGAACGTAGTCCTTAATTGCGGCGCTTACCTTTGCTGCATCACTTTTAACCTATATGGTTAATGATTAGTAAAATATATTTATCGATTGAATAACATAAATTATGGGAACTTATATATTGACCTTGAATTCAGGGGTCATTATATGTTTGACTAATGGTTGAAATAGTTTCCACGATAAAATAGTTCTTTCTTACAAACAACTTTTTAATACGAATGAAACTTTTTATTACATACCACGATATTATTGTACAGATTAATGTGGGCCCACGATGAATATACCATTTTTTGGCTCAATCAATCACTTGGAGGGAAAACCGAAGAGGGAAAATAGAAGAGGGAAATTAGAAACTTGAAACTTGGGAACACAACCCTTCATCTTGTCCAATCAAGCATTATTCACCAACAACACCCCCCCCCCACTTTTCCCGGCGGAGACTACACCCCCACCATAAACCCGCCGGAAGTTTAGCCTTCCCCAAAATTGTTAGGTGACGAAAATTTTACCCCATACTCCCCCAATTTTGAGCAGCGGATATATGATAGAATCCAACCCGCCTCTTAACTGGCCAATTCCATAGCAGACGGAAGAAGCTACCCTTGCTCCTCTCCATCTCTTCTCCGGCCAAACACCCTGACTTTTCGACGGTACAGGTTGTGTCGACCGCTCTCCAACGACCAAAATCACCCGGCGCATCAGCATTTTCCACACGGTTTTGGACATTGAATGGTAATTTCTCTTACCCTTTCTTCTGCTTAGCAGTTTTGTACAAATTTGTCTTGCGAACTAGGGTATGATGCTAGTCCAACCAGCTAAATTGATGGAATAACCCTTTTTTTACTTACTCTGTTTTTACTCACTCTGTTTTTACTCAAAATTTGGATTTTGAGTTATTTTGTTTTAGTTCTCTAGGTTTTACAGATTGCTGTGGTGTTTTTATACGTTTGTGCCTTGTAGAAAGTTTGTACCCTTTCCAGTGAATGACATTTTCACTTCTTCAAATTCTCTTGGTTGCCCTTGGATTTAGCTATTTTGAACCCGAAATGCTTCATGATTTGATTATGTCATATAGTATAAGTTTTACTAATTTGGGTCTAACGTTGGTTCCTTACTAAGTGCTATGGGGATTTTATAGTGTTTTGCGGATTCCGGCTCTGTAAGCCTTCATGTTAACTGAAATATTTCAAAATCTAATCAACATGCACAAGCTTTTCACTCTTAAGAGAGTGTTTTACTCTCTACATGTACCATATATTTTCTTTGTCACCTTCGTGTTACGTGTTATCAAACTTGTGGTTGTCTCATTTAGCTTGCGATATACAGTGAAGGAAAATGTGTAGCGAGAACTGTTCTCACTTTGCTGTCGAGATCATAGTAGTGACTAGGAAGATTCTCATTTTTTTGGGAAACTTTCTTCTTTCTTGTTGCACTTGAGATAGTTTATTCCAATTTAGTCAGGATTAAACTAAATATGAGAATTTCATACTTGGTAAGGGTATGAAACTTTGAGAACTTGAATAAGAGTACTTGTTAGTCGGGAATTGGTCTCTGTTGATGCATGAACATAATTATGAATTCCAGTGAAATTACTATTGTATGGGACACCTTATTAGAAGTGGTTGGAAATGCAAAATTATTGAGGAATTGACAACATAACCGGTTGTGATAATCTAAGCTAAATCTTCAATTCTATAATCATCTCTTTCAAAATAATCACCCACAAACATCACTACTCCCATGTCAGCAAAATTTTGGATGCATCGTTTTAGTATTATTTTGCTCCAAGAACACTACTCCCATGTCGCACACACTCGCACACAAATGTTCACAACAATCTTACAATTTCTATATTACTAAAAGGTTGAATTTAAATATTTTGTATTAAAATTAATAAATTTGTACTTGATGTGTTTTATTTCGAGCATATTTCCTTCTTCACATATATTCCAGATTTTATAATTGTTAGTTTGCATCAGTATTTCCTATTTCCTATTAGTTAGTTTCATCATTTGTTTCATATAAAATCTTGAAATTTATGGCGTACCGGGACTACATTAATTTTCATCATCCTTGTTCAAATTAAATGTGCCACAATATGTAGTAACTCTTTGGACTTTGATTTGAGCTCTTTCACTAGCTATTGATATTGTTATTGGAATTAGGGTTATAATAAAAAGTTTTATGAGGCTGAAATTTTTGCATACCTTTTACAGATTACTTATCCGATGTTTCAGAACATTGTTATAGCCAAATGTGGAATGATTATTTATTGTAAAGGTGTAGTACACCAATACATTCGTACCATTGAACAACTAGTTAGTTATTTGATAACGAATATTATAATTACTGTTCTAGGTTAGTTGATTATGTGGTATGTAATTAATTTCTGTACTATTTTATTCGTTTCTATTTCTCTTCCTATGTATTTTATGAGGCCGTTTCTTAGCTATAAAGCTTTACCATCTGTGTCAATCTTTTTTCCTTCCAGATATGGCCCCGTGAAAATTAGGTAAAGGAAGCCTGAGTAAGGAAGGCACCAGCAATGCCCGAAAAAAGCCTAGAGGCGTCCATGACTGCAAGCAACCAAGTGGGCTAGAGATGTCGGTTGTAGATTCTTCACTTCCGGAACCCGATTTCAACAGTCCAGAGCTAAAAAATTTGGATAGTAGTTTCCTCGCCTGTGAACTTGTTCTGGAGAGAGGGTCAAGGGCTAAATCACCATACAGGGAGTACATCTACCATCACGGATAGGAGCACTATTGCGCCTCCCCGGCTCGTGCTAACATGAACCTGACATGTTAGGTGATGTCACTGCTGAAGTACACAAATTAGGAGGAGGGTTTCTTCCGTTCGAAGAGAGTCCTTATATCATCCGATGTTATCAACCGATTCTATCGAATCCCGCCTAAGCCAGCAGCTGAGTATGCAACTACAGACAAGGCAGTTGAGAAAGCGTCATGGACTGAAATTGTGAAGACAATTTGTGAGGATGGTGATAGTGTGATAAATAATCTCCATGCGAATTGGTCGAGAATCGACAAGAAGTACTTTTCGAACGAGATGAACGTATGGTACAACTTCATCGCGACACGACTGAAGCCGATAAGAATCAACAACGAAGTTCATCGTTCACATCTCTTGGTGCTCTACAAAATCAAGAAAAATTTGAGCATTGAAGTAGGGAGTACCATTATGGCGGGAGTTTGAGAAAGTCTTCAGCACCACAACAACATCGGTTTTTCTTCCCTCATCACGGCGTTGTTCTCCGAAGTTGATTGCGAACAGAGATATACGGACATTCCCCACAATCCGATGGGTCAAATCAATTCCAATGTCTTCGATAAAAGATAAAGAGCAACTGCAGCGGCGTTATCCGGCCCAGAAACTAGTCTAATCTTCATGGGAAAGTTCAAGTTGCGGATGAACGCCTTGGAGTCCAAGATGGATCACCTCATTCGCTGGACCGAATAGGCTGGGAAATACTTGACCGTGATGGAAGTGAAGAAGGTGAAGGACTTGGGAGCACTGCCTACCTTCAACACATCATCGAGCCCGGTTGAGGAAGAAGCATCAGAAGAGGAGGGGGGAACCGATTAGGTACACGTGGATGCAGGTTATCTTCTAATGCTATTTTTTGTGATGCGTATTTTGAATGTTAGCTACACGTACTTTGAATTTTATTTTCGGATGTTGATTACTGTTGCTGGTTTTAGATGATTAATTAAGTAGGATGCTGCTGTTTTGCTTCCGATGCATGTGGTTTTCCAATGGTTGATTTAGTTTTATCGATTTTGTTAAGTGCGTGCAAATTCTCTTGGATGCTTCTGAATGATGTGGCCATGCATCGTGATCTTACTAGCTGGGGAAATGTTTTTTTGATGTGGCTAGATGTGGCCATCTCTACATTGTTGGGTTGTTTTAGTGTTTGTAGTGAAATACTAGAGCGGTTGCGTGTAGCTGCGGTCAGAGCCTAATGATAGTGTTATTTTTCACAATTCCAACTGATAGAGCAGCTGCGCGGAGATGTGGTCAGTCCCCAATTCTAGAAAGGCACTTTCCAAATTGAACTGAAGGAGCGGTTGTGCGCAACTGCGGGTAGCGCCTAGTTCTATTACTACTTTTGCCAAATGCAACTACTAGAGCAGCTACGCGCAACTGCGGCCAGCGCCCAATGCTATGTTTCTTTTCCAGATATGTTGGAACCTATAGAGCGGCTGCGTGCAGCTGCGGGCAACTCCCACATCAGGTTTGTCTACCCCAATTCCAACTAATATAGCAACTGAAGTCAATGTATATGCAACTTGTTTTATGTAACCATACCAAAATTTGTACCGATTACCACACAGTTTCAGAGTGCTTGCAAGTCATACAGGACAAAACAAACTACAAACATAAATAATATAACCAAACAAGTATATACTTCTAAGCCAGTAGTCTCCAACCACCTTCCTCTTCTTCGATTGCACGATCCCCAATTCTATGCCATCTGCATCAATCCAAATACCATCTTTGTGTTTCCTCCATACGACTCCCGCCTCATCGTTAATCAGTAGAGGGAAAATTGATGGAAACTCTAATTTCTCCGTTGTAACCTCGGAATCAATCTCATCACTGAAATAATATTTCTAACCTTGTAAGACAATCGACCACCCTACATTGCACGGATCATCAACGTAGAAAACTTACCTTGCTTTGTCGGCCAAAATAAACGGATAATTTTTGTAGGCTTCACGACTCTTTTCAACCAGTGTAAAACCCATTGGATTGTCAGCTCATACTCCGGTTTTGTTGTCAAACCATATGCACTTGAAAACCAGAATATTGAATTCTCCGTAGTCAAGCTCCCAAATTTCATCAATAACGCCGTAAAACGACATGACGACGAGGATCAGTTTGTTGTCTTTCTTACTTGCTTGCCGCATTGTTTCAGACTCAATATAAACCCCACTGTTTCGTGTCGTGCTCCTTGAATCTTGGTCCCTAGTATCAAAACAGAAACCGTTCATGTCGTATCCAGAATATATCAATATTGTGAAATTAGGCTTACTTGCAAATGGTCGATTTTTTCTGTCGTACTGATCACCAACATTGCATCGATCATAAAAACAATTCACAAACGTTTCATTGTGCTCTAACTGAAATTTATTGGGGGCCACGCAGGATGAACCTTCGTGATCAAATTAAGGTGTTCAGTCACGTAATCTACGCTTTCCCTACAATTCCTCAAGACATATAATTGAACTTTCATCAAGTCGCTATGCAACGGAGTAAATAACATTCCCTTAGATCTCAGTTTTCCCACCCTCCGGCCAACATGTCAATTCTTTGGCACCCCAAAACTAGCACAATCCTCCAAATAACTAGAGCAAAATTCAAGTACTTTTTCAGTAACAAACTTCTCAATAATACTAGCATCCCGCCGACTCATACACTTCACATATCCCTTGAATACTTTCATGTGATGCTCAAAAGGGTATATCCAATGCATACCAACTGGGCCACATATCTTTATCTCCCGTACTAAATGAACAACCAAGTGAACCATTATATCAAAAAATCTGGAGGGAAATACATTTCCAACTTACACAGCACAACAACTTCTTTTTGCAGGACATCCAATTCGTGGCGGTCAATAGAATTCCGACATATGGAGCCGAAGAAGAAAAAAGTCTAGTGATTGAGTACCTTACATCATCCTCCAAAATTGCATGAATAACAACAAGTAACAATTGCTGCATCAAAACATGACTATCATGAGATTTCAACCCACTCATCCTACAATCCTCTATAACTGCCCAACTAACATTTGACGAATAACCAATAGGGACAATCACAAGCAGATATTCTCTTCTTCTTCTACAATGTAAAAGGTGCAAGGGGTAAGTAAGTCCTCTTTACCTTCATTTCTAGAGTAAGGTCACTTTTGATTCCCAATTCAAACAAGGCCAACCGGGCATTCAAACTATTTTTCGTCTTCCACAGAATATTCAATAGAGTGCTTATCAGACTTTCAAATAAAATTTTGTCAATATACACCATGTCCAGAAAATTCCTTACCTCAAGATGCTCTCAGTACGATAAATAAAAAAAATATAGACCTCTTCTTCCATGGACCATCACATTGCATTTTTCCTTTGGCTTTATGCTTTCCTAATACTACTTTCAATTTTTTTTACCTTCATATGAATCCGCACACCAGTTAGTGGTGTGGGGGATTTTCTTCATTCTTTCCCCCCAACAAAATTGACCACATCATCCCGATATTTATGATTTCCTTGAAGCCATTTTCTATGGTCGTAATACTATTTTTCCCCATGGCTTAGTTGTTTTAATTCTGTCTTCTCCTCACAAATAGGACATGCTTTGTGACCCTTCGCAACATACCCAGACAAATTTCCATACGTTGGAAAATCATTAATCGTGCAAAAAAGTATGGCGCACAATTGAAACTCCACATTCATATGGCCATCAAATACCGTCACCCCATTTTCTTCTCACAACAGCTTCAAACCATCAATCAAAGGTCTCAAGTACACATCAATGTCATTTCCAGGTTTTCTAGGACCTGAGATTAGTACAGGCATCATAACATATTTCCGTTTCATGCATAAATATGAGGGCAAATTCTAGATAACCAACATAACGGGACAAGAACTATGTTTCGATGACATATTTCCAAATGGATTCATCCCATCAGTACACAAAGCAAGGCGTAAATTTTCTAACTTCCAAACCAAATGTAGGATACCTTTTGTCAAAAAAATTTCCATTATTCACTGTCTTCCGGATGTCTTATCTTTTCGTCATTTGGTATTTCCCGCTCTGCATGCCCCCTCAAGTTCTTTGAATCATTAGGATTTTCATATAACGTCTTCAACCTTGGAATTATAGGAAGATACCACATACACTTCAATGAGACCTTCTTCTTTCTCTTAACCAAACACCCATCAACATCATTCTTCACACCCTTATAATTTGAACGTTTGCACACAGGACATTCAACCTCATTTTTAAGATCACCGTCATAAAACACACAATAATTAGGACATGCGTGTATTTTCTGATATTCCAAACCCAAGAGAACACAATATTTTCTTTTCCTCATAATATTTTTGGGATTCCATTCGCATCCGGCAACTTATCCTTTAGAAGCTTTAGGAATGAATTCACACTTGTATCACTCCAACCACTTGCAGATTTTAAATTGAAAACCTCCATCAAAAAGGATATTATAGTATTCTTACTTTTACATCCCGGATATAATGGCTTCTCTTTCCCCCCAGGAAAACACTCAATATTTCAGGCTTCCCCTTAAAATCTCTTACAATCTCATCGAACATAGCATCAATGGTACAATTGTTTCCATCTATGTTGTCAAACCCACCAACCTTACGTTGTTTCTCTACCTCTCCATGAAATGTCCAAACAATGTAACCTCTATCAAATCCGTTCTTCAGCAAGTGAAATCTAACAAGCCCACGTTCATCTAACCTTTCTCGACACAAGCATTGGTTGCATGGACAAGGTATCCTCTCCTCCCTATCGTAGGCATAATCAAGAAACAAATCTACAAAATTAATATATTCACCACTCCATCTAGTTGAACTTGGATAATTAACCATTTTCGTTCTCCATGCAAGAATCGATTCTCGATCCATTGTTTCTAAATATAATAATACAAAAAAAAATTCAAAATTCAATATCCAAACATTATAAAAATAAATACAATCAATTTTCTATGACTACACAACACTACAAAAGTCATATGTATATGTGTATGTATATGTATCAACATTTTCTTGGGAGATATATATGTACCATGTACCAATATAAGCACAACCATGTTCACACTCGCACAACATGATATAAACTCTCTTCAATCATAGAAATCATTAATAAATACAGCTAAACTCTCCCCATGCATGCATTATTAGTTATAACCACTACTATTTAAATGAAATTAACAAAAATAAAGGAAAACTAACATTCATGGATCTTCATGGCTCTGGGATGAAGCTCACCTTCCAAAAAACCCTCTATTAATGAAGAGAGAAAAGATTTCAAAATTCAGCTTTAATTTTCGCGTGGTAGTTGGGAGCATTTAATGTAATATTTAGCACCGATTTTTTGAGAAGTGGCAAAAAACAAGTTCCAATTCCTCTCCGGCACCGATTCCAATTTTCTTGAAATATGAATTTCAGTACCGGTTTTTAAAAAACCAGTGTTAAAATTAACACTAATTTTTTATTTACCAACACTTTTTAAAAAATCGATGTTAATTAAACACCATTTTTTATGAACCGGTTTTAAAATTTTAAAAACCGATGCCAACAAATTTGGGACATCGATTTTTGAAAATCAGTGCAAAAAAAAAATCGATGCTAAAGGGGGGTCTCTATGGTAGTGCATGCATAGAAATATGATCTTACTCATAATATCTATCATTATTATTAGAGTTATCTACCATCAGATTTGAAGGTGACATTATTTGAACAGTTCACTCAGTTTCAGACTATTACTTCAAGATTAAGACCCTGTCCAATTGAGTGAAAACAGAGATGGTATGAGATGATTAGAGATGGTATAAAATTATTGGAAATGGTGTGGGATTATGGAGATTATTGAAGATGATTGGAGCCGAACTAAATTTAAATAAATATAATAAATTGAACTGAATTTGAATAAATATAAAAAACTGAACGGAATTTAAATAAATATAATCAGATGAACTAAACTTAAATGAAATTAAACAAATATAATAAAGTTAACTGAACTGAATTTTAAATAAATATAATAAACTAACCGATTTGAATTTCAATAAATGTAAACTGAACTGAATGTAAATAAATATTATAAACTAAGCTGAATTTAAATAAATATAATAAACTAAATTGAACTAGAATGAATATAAATAAATATAATAAAGTGAACTAAAGTGAACTAAATTGAACTGAATTAAAATAAATATAATGAACTGAATTGAATTCAATTGAACTGAACTAAATTAAACTCATTGTCAAAAATTAAAATTTACTGATTGTAGCCTTATTAAAAAAAAATTAAATTACTAAATTAAATAGTAATAATAGACCATAAAAAAACTTATCTGAAACTGGACCGAATTGAACTGAAAATTATTTAAATATTTTTAGATACTAAATTCAAAAAAATTTAACTATAATAAATTGAATTTTCTAAAATCAAATATAGTTATAAAATTGGAATAATAGGTCTTAACAAAACTGAACTGAGCTGGATTAGACTGGACCAAACTGGATTGAACATAATTCAAATTAACTAAATTCAATTCAATAAAAAAATATTTAGGAAAATCATAACAGAAATATGGCTCTTTATTAATAAATTTTATGTGAACTAAACTCAAATGATTTTATTAAAATTTAAAATTTTAGTATTTAAAAGAAGAGATGGTCTCATGTGTGGCAGACTAAATTTTAGCGAGCGACCTTTATATAATTTTAACTCTATTCTACCTTCCGCGACCTATCTCTAATAATTTTACATGGACCTATCTCTAATATTTTTCCAGGGACTTTTCCATCCAATTTTTCCCATCATTTTTCCGATTGCTGCAATCTACAAAAAACAAAATTAAAAAATATCTAAAAAACATTTTTAAAATGCAAAAAATCAATATGATCATCGAAGTGAAAATCATAAACATCAGTTACAACTAGCAAAACATCAACATAAAATCTTCATCCAAAAGAAATACGGTCCACTTGCTTCTCTGTCTAAAAAACCATTTTCTCCTCTTTCTTTCTATAACATTGCTGATGGTAACAGTATTATCGCCGGAATTCACTACTGGATTATAATACATGGAAGACCCACCACCTCCTGGTGGTACAAAATCATTTCTCGCTCTGAAAACCAGACTCCCACCGCTTTCTTCAAATCTACCAGACGACCCAGAAATTATTGCAAAAACCAAACACATTGGAGACATAATTTGCCTCTATTTTGATGAAGATATCTAAACACTATTATCCCATTACACAAATGCCCTAATCGAAAAATGCGTTAGGGGATGAGCAACTATGGAATAACTAAAGGTCTCCTTCAAAAATACTGGCTTTCAACGAAAATACCAACTGGGTACATTTGACTACAAACATGTGCTAATTCGATTTGAAGAAACGGTCGATTTCCAGCGCTCTTAAATTAAGGGGACGTGGATGTTCCATGGTACTACAATGAAAATATTGAGATGGACTTCAGATTTCTCCCCCAATACAGACTTCTCAATTGTTCCTATATGGGTAACTATACGAGCTAGTCCTCTGTATTTTTTACAATAATGCTGCTATTGAATCTGTTGGTAAACGTATAGATTCCTTTATTAAGAAAGATGCTGCTACAGAGGCACTTACTAGGCCTTCTGCCATTAAAATTTGTGTTGAAATTGATTTGAATAAGTCTCTGAAACACCATATCAGACTAGGTTTAGTTAATAACAATAAAAAATATAATGTGGAATATAAGGATATCCCTGATTACTGTTTACACTGCTCCAAGCTTGGCCATATTCAAACTAACTGGGAGGTCGTCGCCGTACCTCTCAAAAATACATTTATAAGCCCAATATGCTTACTAAATACAACTAAGTAGATA
>JAULKM010007937.1:0-14974 GCA_032355605.1 Rubia tinctorum | reverse complement strand
AACTACTCCAATCATCAGCAAAAGGTTCACCAGGTAAAGGCTTGGTGATGGACCCATCAAGAAAACCAAGCTTACGTCAGGAATTAAAAGCATTGCGAATAGCAGTACTCCAATCACTGTAATTATCACCCTTCAAAACCACAGAAGTAATAAGCAAATCTGTGTGATCTGACGGATTAAAATAGTATGGGTGAGACGGTGACAGAACAGTAGAATTTCCGGTGAGAAGACGGAAATCAGAGGAGGCCGAACTCTCGGCACCAAGGAGCAGTTGTCGTGGAGCAGTTGGCATAGTGCACGGTGTAGTGCACGTCGACAATGGTGTGCGACGGACCGGTGGAGGCAGTAGCGATGGGCTGTTCGGTCTCGGTGTCGAGGGTCTCGATCAAAACTGGATCCGATGACTCCATTGGACGGCGCGTGAGCTATGGATGCGGCAACGCGTGAAGTGGATAGAGGATTGCGGCGGTGCATGGCATCAGTATGTGTGGAACAGAACAAGCGTTGGCGCTTGCTGGACGGAACGAGCAGCGGCGTCATTCGCTTCCCGGCGGAGGCGGCGGTGAGACTCACGGCGGTGGCGGACGGTGAAGATAGGGCGGGGCGGCTGTTTTCAAGAGGGAATTTTTTAGGGTTCTCCGGATTTAACCTCTGATACCATGTAAATTTTAAGGTATCTTGGACTTCCATCTTAAAACTAATTGGTACTAAGTGAAGGTGACCCAAGACCTTATATGTATGTCATTATCTTTGTAAGAAACCAATGTTGGATACATCTTTCAACACGCCCCTCAAGTGCCAAAGTGGAAACACTCCACGACCCATATCAGGCCAAATTAAAGGGGATCCACACATCGGCCCAACAAACCCAACTCAGTCTCAGGTCTTAAATAGTTGACTCTGATACCATGTTAAATTTTAAGGTATCTAGGACTTTCATTTTAAAACCAATTGGTACTAAGTGAAGGTGACCCACAACCTTATATGTAAGTCATTATATTTGTAAGAAACCGACGTGAGATACATATTTCAACAGAACATCATCAATCCAGTATCGTACATGCCTGAAATGAAGGCAAGGATCCTGAAACATGCGATAGTTTTCTGAAATCCTCAATCTTCCAGTGCAACGGGAAACTCTGCCCACCATTCCTCCAAAAGGATCCACAATGTTTGTTTGGTTATCCAAAAAGCCCCATGGATTTTCATCTTGTATTCTCTGTTAGTTCTCAAATTGGAAAAATGTTTTTGCTCTATTGACAACGTGAGTGTGAATCTCCTGTATTTTTTTTGGTTCAAGGAGTTTTTAAGAAGTTTTTTCAACCTCATAAATGAGTCTGGATTCAGAATTGAATACAGACCCTAATTAAAAGTGTTTTTTCAACCGCCTTTAATCGTTTTACGAAATGTACCTTCTCTGGTACGTTTAAACTTCCTTTAATCACCTTATATACCAATTCAATTTTAAAATCAAAGTTAAGAATTTTTGACCAAATGAATAGTTAAATTACAATTTAAAATGAAACAGACAAAGTACATTTAATTTGGACATTATACTTTTAGCTTAGACACGTAATAACTTTTTATTAAATGTGAAAACGCAAGAATACACAATAAAAATATAATATTTAAGTTTTGAACTACAATTTTGAAGTTATTTAACTTTAAAATATAATGTCTGTTTCACAATTTATAAAAATCATGCATTTTTCGGGACTAAATTATAAATATAAAATTTAGGTATTTTACTCTTTTATCCGTTAAAAAATTCATATATTTTAAAAATTCTTTATCTAAATAAAAAAGAATAATCAATAACACTATTTTTTTTATTTTTATGAAAATGTTTTTTAATACTCATCCAATTCACTAGAGGTGGGTGGGGGTTTGTTTCTATAATACTCCCTCCGATTTATTAACAATGACTCACATTTTATATTGGTCTTATTATTTAATACTAGTTCTCTTACAATGTTTCCTAATTTAGAAGGGGATAAAAAATTGAAAAACACAAATGCTCTTAACTTTATACTATTTATAAACTTTGCATTATTGTCACAAAAAAAGTCTATAATACTCATTCAACTCGATCATCATTATCCTTACAAACTTTTCACTTCACCCACAAAATACAATTATCATAAATTTAAGTGTCAAATGTAAAGTGAGTTAATGTTAGTGAATAAAAAAGACTAATAAAAAAAAAATCTTTGTCAGATTTGGATAAAGTACATCTATGGACATATTTTGGTACTGGTAATTCTAATAAGACGCTTTAGTTGAATTTAAAGGAACGTACAATAAAGAATAATTTATTTTTTGAATATTGAGTGGGTAAACAATAGTGTTGAGACGACTGTACAAATGATGAGCAATTCCATTCGAATTTCCTCATTCTTCTATGTTTTACCAAATAACCTTGATCTCCTCGTCCATCGTAAGAATAAACTAACAAAAATAATAGTATCGATTTTTTTTTATCGAAAAGCTAACATTTAATTTCTATTCAATTATTACTCGTAGAGTATCATTGCAGGGCAATATTATTAATTAAAATATTTACATTACGTTTTATATACATTTTTTTATCTTACATTTATATTGAAAATAAAAAAATTTATTTAAAAATTTAAAGTTTAGTCGTCTAAAAAAACTATATGAATTATGAATAAGTAATTTAGTTATAAATTGTTAATAATAGAATACAATAAAATTTTATTATTTTTATAATATTTCATTCAAATTATTTAAAAAGTTATTATTTATATGTTGAAATTCATTTTAAAAAATTATTATAATTATATGTATCTTATTGCAATAAATAGAAGTAAATATTAAATGACCTTATTCATCTCACTCTAATTATAAAATGGCCCCATTTAACAGTTAGTCAGTTTAAAACAAGACTTTATCACATATAAATAAATAACATGTATACATATTTCTATCAAAACTACTTTATCATTGCATTAAAAAATCCAAACATTTTGTTATTACATATTATGTGAATCTTTAGAATTGTTTCAGTAACACACACACATATATATATATATTACAATGGGATATTTATGGTTTTGAATATATTTAGAAGTATATATTTAAACAAGTTATGATTTATAATTTATAGATTAGAATTAAAATCAATAACATATTATAATATTAGTATGTTATTTTTAGGCAACTTGTGTTTATGTTAATCAAAACGACTCCAATATTCCTGGTTGACAGCACCACCATATCAAACCACAAAAACAAACAATTTCTACTATATGGTCAAAAGTACTCTATCATTTCATAAATAAATCCGAACATTTTGTTATTTCAGAATATGTGTATCTTTGGATTATTTTCAGTTATATATAGATAGATATAGGACAATGATATATTTATGATTTTAAACATATTTTTAGAAGTTATATATTTTAACAAGTTATGATTGATTATATGTAGTAAAAATAATAATCAATAACATATTATAATATTAGTATGTTATTTTTAGACAACTTGGGTTTAGGTTAGTCAAAATGACTTGAATATCCCCAGTTGATAGCGCCACCATGCCAAACCATAGAAAGCAAACAATTTCTATTACATGGTGCTTAAGATAAAAAAAATCTGAACATTTTGTTATTTCAAATTATGTGAATCTTTGTATTTATCAGTGATAAGATATACTCTCTTCGTCTCATAATTATTGACTTATTTGATTTTTCAAAGTCAAACTTGGTAAAATTGACCCTGAATTTTAATTTATACATTTATAATAAAAATACCATGTGAGATATTATTAGATTCATCTTAACTAGAGGTGTCAATTCAGTTATTCAGGTCAGGTTCGAGTTCGGGTCAAATAGATTCGAGGGGAAACAGGTCGGGTTGAAATGGGTCAATGTCTGTTGGTCGAGTCGGTTGGGGTTAGGGCCGGGTGGAAATGAGTTCGGGTTGATATGGATCGAAATCTGTTGGTCGAGTTGGATCGGGTTCGGGTTGGGTCAGATCGGGTTGAGTTGAAATAGGTCAAAATATGTTGGTCGGGTCGGGTCGGGCCCGGTCGGGTTGGAAAGTGTCGAAGTCTATTTGTCGGGTCGGATCGGAAAGAAAGCTAAAATAGGAAAGAAAAATGTTTTGAAAAATGGGTTACGGTATTAGTTACTCTAGAACATCTACTAGCATTTTTTAACATTTCACAAAAAAAACCATTTATTTAATATTTTTATATTTAGGCAAGAATAATAAAAATCATGTATTTTGAAGCAATATATTATGGGGTAACACAATTTTGACCCACATTGTAATTTTCCAGTATTGTGTATAAGTAATCAGTGTTGACTTTTGAGACCCTTCCGTTCACTCATATATGCCCAACCGTCAAAGTTCCAAATATTTTGAACTAAATAAATTACTAAGCTAGGGTCAAAATTAGATTGATCAGTCAAAATTAGATTGATTATGGATAAATCTAATTGTCGGTTATTTTCCTAGTTGATTATGGATTGAATTATGTATGTTATTTCTCGGGTTGAATTGGTTACAAGTTGATTATAAGTCAGGTTGAATTGGGTTCAAGTTGAAATGTATTCCAATTGAATCATGTTTGGGTCGGAATAAGATTTCAAGTTGATTGGGCCGTGTTAGGTTAGAGTCCAGATTATCAGATCATAATTGAGTTTTGGGTTGAATTTGGGTCGAGTCGGGTTTGAACCTAAATAATCAGGTCATAATCGGATTTCAGGTTGACTTTGGGTCAAGTCGGGTTTGGACCCAGATTATCAAGTCAAAATCAGGTTTCGGGTTGGGTTCCAGTCGAGTCGGGTTTGGGTTCAGGTTCGGGTCAATATTTTACGGGTCAGGATCAGGTTTTGGTTGAGTTCGGTCTAGTCGGTCAAGGTCGGGTCAGAAATTCGGGTCAGAGATTGATAACTCTAATCTTAACGTCTATTTTCTAAATATCAACTTTTTATGTGAAATTGTTATATGTAGCTAGAGATATTGACGGTCAAACATGATCATTGAAGACCGTGAAAAAGTAAATAAGCCAATAATCTTTGTATGGAGTGTGTGTATATATATAGTACAATGAGATATTTATGGTTTTAAATATATGTTTAGAAGTTATATATTTTAACAAGTTAGGATTGATTATATATAGCAAAGAATTAAAATCAATAACATATTATATTATTAGTATGTTATTTTTAGGTAACTTGGGGTTAGCTTAGTCAAAATGAGTTCAATATACCCAGTTGACGAATTCAAACATTTTATTATTTCAGATTATGCGAATCTTTGGATTTTCTTCAGTGATATATGTACATATGTATATATGTATGTATAAACATCAAAGAAGAAAATCAGTGTGATATAAGGAAATTCGTGAAGAAATATGCAGTGAAATATTCTGTCCAAGACTGAGATTTAAGAATATATCAATTCCTATATTTATGTGATTGGATTTAAGGATATTAGAATTGATTTGGTAATATCTTTTTCACGAAAGGATTTGGTTTGATTGGATGGAATATATTTTAATTCATTTCTTCAAGGGATTGAATTTGATAATTTCTATTTGCAAGGGGTTTGATTGTAATCAGAATTTGAGATGGAGAAGGAATTATTGTAGCACAAAATTGATGCGTGCAACTGGTATAAATAGAAGACAATTTGGCTGAGCTACTTACGGTTTCAATTGAACAAAATCCGCATCTAAAATTTTGTATTCTTCGAGAAAATATCAAGAGCATTCTTATGTATTTCAAAATGATCATAACTTTTTGATCAAATTCAAAATCGTATACCTTAATTACTCAGGAGGAGGAGATCCAGTGTCGACGAGTTTTGAGGTCAAAGGGAGTCTGATCAAGGTGAATCGGTAGCAAGGGGAGGTTGCCATAGCCACATGTTATAATTAGACAAGATAAGTATAATTGTATGACGTACTTTGTATTGTATCTTTATGATTAGTGGATTTATTCTAAACTGGGTCAGACCCTGTAGATGTAGGTGAAATTCACCTAACTGCATAACCAAGTCTTGTGTGTTCATACTTTAAATTATTGCATACTTGGTTTAAAAAGTTATGTTGGAACATGTTAGTAATTATTGAATAAAATAGGTAAAATCAAATTTCATTTGGTATCAGAGCTAAGTCACTTATTCTTACCTTGGTTGTGTGAAGGAAAGTGTGATCCAATTTTACCAATTGTGAACCAAAGAAGGAGCTTCTGCGTCTTGGCCACCAATGTTGGTAGGAACAAACTACAACTACTGGAAGAAACGCATGGGAATTTTCATAAACTTACGGGATGAACTGGCTTGGCACTATGTTGAAACATAATGGAATCCACCACTTTAGGGCACTGCAGAAACCAATTCAAAAGAAGGAGAAACTAGCTCGAAGGAAGCTAAACTCAAAACAAATTCATCGTGGACTGCATATGAACTGAAGATGTCAGTGGAAAATTCTAAAGCATTAAATGTTATCTTCACGGCAAAAGATGGAAATCAGTTTAGACTCATCTCTACATGTCATCAAGCAAAGAAAACATGGGATATCCTACTAACGGTGCATGAAGGAACAAGTCGTGTAAGGGAATCTAAACTACAAATGTTGGTCACAAAGTTCGAAGAATTAAAGATGGATGAGGATGATACCATTGTTGTGTTTAATAGAAAATTTATAGACATCGCCAATATGGTATATCAACTTGGAAAAATCTACAAGGAGGCCAAACTGTTGAAAAGGACCTTGAGATCACTCCCTCAAAGATTTGCTATGAAAGTTACAGCAATAAAAAGAAGTAAGAGATGTTGCCACCATGACTATAGATGAAATTATGTGATCGTTGCAAACCTATGAGATGACATTGGAACAACCTAAAAAGAAAGTGCAAAAGAAATTGGTTTTCAAGACCACTTCGTCAAAAATCAGTCATGGATCTGACAGTTATGATGGTAGTGAATAACTTGCACTTATAACCAAGAATTTATTAACAATTTCTCAAGAATGCTGAAGAAAGCGGTGAATAAAAAATATCAAGAAAGATTCAACGGTAATATACCTCGGTCTCAAGACCTTGGTAACAATCGTGGAATACGAATAAAACAAACCAATCAATAATTCTTGAGAAATTAGAGTGGTGAAACGAGGCAGACAAGAAGGATTCAATGTAGAGAATGAGAGGGATATGGACACATCCAAGCTGAATGTGCCAATATTCGAAAGAAGCAAGGCAGATCATATGTAACTTCGTGGAGTGAAGGTGATGAAGAGGAGAAAGATGAAGAGGAACTTACCAGAAATTATGTAGCATTTGGAGTAAAACTTCATGATGTATCAAAAACTTAAGATACATGTTCCAAAATGGCAAAGACAAACAAGGCAGTATGTTCCAACACAGAAAAATCAGATACTGGCAACTCCTCTAGTGATGATAAAGGTCAGGCTGTAAGTGATAAAGATGTCTACACTCCTAATAAAAATATGTATGAGATGTGGCTGAAAGTTGTTAACTTAAATAAAGCTTTGAAAACAGAGAAACTTCAACTTACTGAAAAAGAGGAGTTGTAGGTTCTGGTCAAAGAACTCAGAAGAGAGATTGAACAGTTGAAACTAAATCTAAGTTCAACAACTACGAGAGCTAAAATGGCTAAGACAGTGATTATCAAGTTGAACACTAGAAAGGAAAAACTAGATGATATACTAATTACGAGGAAGAACTCCGGAAATCGACAAGGTACATGCTATGATAAACCATTGAGTAACACTCTAGACTTCAAATAGTAGGTTCAAGATATGAAGAGAAAAGTGTTCAAAACACGACAATGCTAATTTCTTATTTGTAGCTACTGCACCTATCAAGGCCATACAGAGGATCAATGTTTTAAACTACTCAGAGACATCATGACTGGACAACAACTATTTGAATGTTCCAACATAGATGATGTCCAACGATCAAAGATGGTCAGAAAGGTTTGAATACCTAAACACACAAATTCATGTCTTATTGCTCACACTTCTCTTATTACACATTCTAGAGACTCATGATACTTTGATATTGGGTGTTCTCAACATATGAATGGAACAAAAGAGTCTTTGACAAAGATCAAACCATACGATTACGTTTTGTGATGGAAAGAAGAGTCGAGTAGTTGGAAAGGATGAACTGCAGATCGAAGAATTTCCTATATTTACAAGTGTTCTTCCTGTAGAAGATTTGAAGGCTAATTTGCTGAGTATCAATCAGTTGTGTGGCGGCTATAGACTGTGGAGTTTCATAAAGACAAATGCATAAGAAACATGGCAAAGATAAAGTACTCTCTGGAATTCGATCTTTAGATAACTGTTACTCGTTGGAAGAAGAGGTGAAATGTCTAAGCTCTAAACAAGATGAAGGAACAATGTGGCACACGAAGCTTGGATATATCATCTACAAACTCTGGTGAAAACTGCAAACTTGAAAGCAGTCTGAGGTATACCTACACTCACTGACAAAAAGGACATTGTGTCAACAAGGTAAACAAATTCGATCACCTCACTCATAATTTTGGTATATCACCACCTCAAGAACACTTAAACTAATACATATGAATTTTATGGGTCCAATCAATACACCTAGGTGAGTCGCAAGTAATATATCTTCACGTGTGTTGATAATTTATCCACAAATACTTGGGTGGTGTTTCCTAAAGAAAGATCAAATACTGTGGAGGTTTTTCAAATTTTGGAGATCAAATTACAGACAGAGAAAGGAAGTCCAGTTGCAAATATTATTAGAATTAGCAGTGATCACGGTAGGGAATTTGAAAACTCCCAATTTAGTGATTTTTGTGATGAGCTCATTTTTTAGCATGAATTCTTAGCTCCAATCACTCCTTAAGAGAATGGCATTGTGGAAGGACTCTGTAGGAAATGGCTCGAGTCATGCTTACATGAAAAGATATTCATAAGGAATGGTAGGAAGAGGCCATCAATACAGCTTGCTTACAATAAATCGAGTTTACCTCTAAATATTTACAAGTAAGACGTCATATGAAATATGGAAGGGCATGAAGCCAAATATTTCATAATTTCATGTGTTTGTAAGCAAGTGTTATATTCTAAGAGATAGAGAGCAACTGATAAAGTTTGACAGCCGTAATGATATTGGAATTTTTCTTAGATATTCTGTGAACAACCATGCTTATAGGGTGTACATTCTTCGTAAAAATTCCTTTTGGAATCCATAAATGTTATCAAAGATGATTGTGATGATAAATTGGTATCAGGTGAAAGATATGATGAACCAGATTCAGACCATGTTCCAACACAAAACAGTTTGCTAACCAATGAGTCGATGTCGGAACATAAGAGCATTCAGACAGTCCTACTGAACTTAAAGAAGTCGATGTTGGAACATCTACTCCTAATTCACCATCTCATATTCCAACACAGGTTTAACCTGAACCCAGTATTAAGTGAACTTGGACAATTCTCAGGTAAATTACAAAGAACTTGCATGATTACAATGCTTAATCTCTCTTACTGAACTGAAAAAATTACAAAGAAGCTCCACTTGATGAATATTGGATTGCGTCAATGCAAAAAGAACCTGGTCAATTTGAACGTAATGATGCATGGTATCTTACACCTCGTTCTAATGGTGTAAATGTTATTGGCACCAAGTGGATCTACAAGAACAAATCTGATGCTGATGACTATATTACTCGGAATAAAGCAAGGTTGGTTGCTCAGGGATATACTTATGTTGAGGAGTTGCTTTTGATTAGACATTCGCGCCAGTTGCCAGGTTAAAATCTATTCACATTTTACTTGCTAATACTTGCACTATGAATTTTACGCTGTACTAAATGGATGTCAAAAGTGTTTTCCTGAATGACGTGGTTAATGAAGAAGTGTACGTGGAACAACCTAAAGAATTTGAGGTTCCTCACTATCCACTTCATGTGTATAAACTCAAGAGGGCATTGTATGGACTTACACAAGCATTAAGGGAGTGGTATGAGCGACTCACTACCTTTCTCATTCAGAAAGGTTATCATCGAGAGGGAGTAGATCGCACCTTGTTTGTGTTTAAAAAATTATCAATTTTTTTATTTCTCAAATTTATGTTGATGATATTGTGTTTGACTCTATTTCACCATCTATGGTGTAGAATTTTGTAACTTAATATAGGCTGAATTTGAGATGATTAGGGTTGGAGAACTCACTTACTTTCTAAGACTTTAGGTGAAACAAGTAAAGAGTGGCCTGCTTATAAATCAAAGTAAATACACATTGAACTTGGTGAAGAGGTTTGGACTGAGTAATTTTTGAGCTGTACAAACACCAATGAGGGCTACTGACAAATTGGTGAAGGATGAGAAAGGGTTTGGAGTTGATCACAAATCATATAGGAGTATGATTAGGAGTCTGTTGTATCTTACAACAAGTCGGCAAAATATATATTTCAGCATAGTAGTATGTGAAAGATTTCAAACTTGTCCCAAGGAATATCACTTGTCTGCAGTCAAAAGGATAATTTGAAATGTTGGTGGGACTTCTGAATATGGAATCTGGCATTCTAAAAATCAAGACTCTTATCTGGTGGGCTATAGTGATTCTGATTGGGCTGGTAATGCAGATGATCGTAAAAGCACCACTAGTGAATGTTTCTTTATTAGTACGCATTTGGTATCTTGGTATAGCAAGAAACAAAATTCAATTTATTTATCAACTACTGAAGCTGAGTATCTTGATGTTGTTGTGCACAATTATTATAGATGAAACAAATGTTGGATGATTATGGAATTAAAGAAGAACCTCTAATGGTGTTATGTGACAACAAGAGTGCAATTTATATATCAAAAAATCTAGTTTAACATTCTCGAACAAAGCACATTGATATAAGGTTTCATTTTATTCGAGATCTAGTTGAAAGGAAGGAAGTGGTGGCTGCATATGTTCCAAAGTCAGAGCAGTATGCAGATATTTTTACTAAACCATTGGACATTGAAACTTTTGAATTCACCAGACAACAGTTAGGTGTATGCCGTGTTTGAGGTATTTCTTTTATCAGCTTTTATTCATTTTTGTTATTTTTTTTTGTATATAAAAATTATAAGAACAAAATAAAGAAAAGAGAAAAGGGAGAACAAACAAAAACATGGAGGAAGAAGTATGCATGTAGGAAATTGGAGACTTTATATGATATGACGGCTGGAGGGTGAAAAGAAGTTATCATAACCTTGTAAAGAGAAAAAAATTGAGTGTGACTATTGAGAAAAAAGGAAAATAAATATTTTCAAAATTTTACCTTTCCATCAAATTTTTTTGATTCCTCATTCGCGGGACCACTCTTCCGAAATTCTTGCCATATTCTTAAAATTGTAGGGATTCTGTGTTCGGATTTTTCATGATAAAACCCTAAGGAGATGAGGTTGTAAGAGGTCAGGATTCTCAAAGCCGAAGAAGTTTTAGTTTCCGAAACTCACCACTAGCATTCAACATGGAGAAAAACAAGGATTTCAAGAAGGGTTTTGGCAGTGCTGAGAAGGAGTTCAATCTCACTGAGAGCTCAATGTTGGAACCCTGTGATGGCATTCCAGAACTAGGAGTAGATGTTGTCTCCTTTGTATGGCCAGGACATGCTCCCTCACCACAAATTAAGTTTTACAAATACAAATCCTTTATATTCAATGGTCAGTGGTTCAAATATTTTGATGATTGCATATAATGATATTTGAAGTATGATAAGGTGGTAGATTGAAGGCCTTACTAGTCCTTGTCTGGGAAGATAAATAGGTATCATTTAACTCACTCATTGGTTTTAATTATTGGGAATATTCGGTATATGGAGAATTTGAGTCCAAGGCTTACAAAAGTTCCTTGCATAAAGTATGAGGGTAAAAAATGTCCGTGTGTTTACATTAGGGGTTTTGGACCTAGAAAACTAAGACTAAGAAAGATGGATGAGTGGCCTGCCATATTTAGCACTTTAAAGTCTTTTGATTTCAAGGCTGTTCATATATTTGATCTAGAGTTACCCAAGAATAATGAGAAACTTAGGAACATTCCTCCAAGACTTATTGAGGTTTTGGATGATGATGTAGAGACAAGGGGAGAACCCGCTGACATGGAGATTGATGAAACTGATGGAGCAAGTGCAACTGATGCCCAAAAATCAGTGAATGATGAGGACTATAACCTGGGTGGTGGAACCGATTATGCTCCAACACCAGAAGAAGATCGGCATGTAGAACAGAGAGATACAGCTGGAGATGATCATGTTTTTACAACAAAGATGGAGACAAGGGGAGAAGAGGATGAAGTTGCTAACCCATGCCTTGATGATGTTCCAACATCAGGCATGAAAAATGAGGAGGTTAGCAGTGATGTTCCAACATCAGTGCAGACTGAAGGTGTTAGTGAAGCCAAAAGAGGGAATGATGTTCCAACTCAGGGAGTTCAGGAGAAAACCTTGGGGTGTTTGAGTGATGAAGTGCTGGATGAATTCATTCAGATAATACCATGAATATCAAAGAGAAAGAAAATGAGGCAGTATAGGAATCATCACTGCCTGCAATGAAGAAGATAATCAAAGTTAAAATTGGCCAGAGTTCAAGATCTGCTCCCTCTGCCAAGGATGCACTAAAATCAGACTTTTATATTGAATATTGTCAAGAAAGTTTGGAAATTATTAGTCGAAGGAACATCATTGTAGAAAGGCCACTTGATCTAGAGTCATACAAGGAAAGTGGCTTTATAGCCTTCCTTGACTATCTAGGATTTAGAACTGCTACCACCGTCTATAAGGAGTTCAATAAGAACTTAGTGTAGGGATTTTATGGCAATGTAATGACAGGAAATTTGGATGTGGATTCTGAGTGGTATGGTTGGACTTATGTGCGTGATAAAGTGATTAGTTTTCTACTGAAAGGATTAACAGGTTGCTTGGACTATCCACACCTGAGTTTGTGACTCCTTATCTTGAGGACTGGGTGGTAACAAATGATTAAATCTTGAAAGAGATAACTGATGGATTAGAATCTCAATGTCCAAACCAAGAAAACACTATAACATCCAACCTGACCAGCATGTATTTTTACTTATTCCATATTGCGATTAATTGCTGGATTCCCTCTTCAAACACTTATGCTCTAACCAAAGAATGGCCAAATTTTTGTACAGCGTTGGAAAGAAAATACATATTAATATTGTCCAGATTATTCAAGAAAATATAGTGTTTCACTCTGTGTCCTCAAGGGTAAATAATTCTCTGCCACATCCCTGGGTCATCTCAACATTCGTTAAAGGAGGAAAAGTGAAGGCTAGAGATGATGATATCTTTGTCACTACCACCCCTGTTAAGGCAAACTCTAGGACTTTTTCTACCATAAAAATTCATGATCTTCCTTGGACACCATCAGAGGCTGGATCCTCTTCTATAGCAGCAGCAAAAAAAAGTCAAGGAAGCCAAGAAACTTGCTGTTAAGGCCAAGATTGTTGCACTTAAGGTTCAGATTGCAGCCCTGGAAACAGAGTTAGCTCAGTTGGATGCCACTGATGAAGCCTGATTGTCTGCGTTTTTTTTCAATGATTTTGTGATAATTTTTTCTTCTTTTTCAGACTTTGGCCCCAAGGGGGAGTACTTTTGGATTTTGGATTTCTTTTAATTTTTTGATGTATCTCTCAGATTTATTGTTTCTATTAGCTTTGTTGGATTGATGTTCCAACATGATTATTAGTATTCTATCAAATGTTCCTACATGGTGTTGAGTTCTGGATGTTGAGGTGATTTTTGGAGTTATGGAATTCACGGAGAGCTATTCTTTCTAATGTCGTGTTCCAACATCCAGAGTGAGATTTATATTGATATTCACATTTACATAGATTTGTGTTTTGAATGTCCAAAATATTGATGGATCCACAAAATATCAAAGGGGGAGATTGTAAAGTCCATATTTTTTAGTCAATTGGAAATATGTGGAGCTTATGCAAATATGGAATAGTTTGTTTTGAAACATCAAAGCAGAAAACACGTGTGATATAAGGAAATTCGTGAAGAAATCCGTAGTGAAATATTCCGTCCAAGACTGAGATTGAAGAATACATAAATTCCTATATTCATGTGATTGGATTGGATTTGTGGAAATTGGAATTGATTTGGTAATATCTCTTTTGCAAAAGGATTTGCTTTGATTGGATGAAATATATTTTAATGTTGTAACACCCCAGACACTAAGCAAGGTTTTCTTAACCTACAAAAGTGTGATGCTAGAAATTATGAAGGTTCAAGGTGGGAACAACTATAAAATACCACATATGGAAGGGAAGGTTTATTACCTAGGGTTTTAACAGCTGATGGTAAGATAGTACATGCATGCATACATCATCTACTTCAAGTTTGCAAAACAGACCAGATGGGACCACTAATGCAAGCAATGGAAGTGAAAATGCCACAAACTATAGGTTGAAAAAGTTACAGAAATATTTTGGATGCTTGTACACTTAGTAGCATATAAACACGTATTTTTTTTATATAACATGTGTTTATTGTACAATTTTCTTTTGAAAATCATTTCGGGATTTCAATGCAAGTATTGGTTCAGTTAAAAAACCTTTGTCCATGTATAACAAACAAGTCAACACATAAATCAATCACACTAATGCCCTGCCAGATGCTTCATAGCACGGGTGCATTCTTTTCAAGTAAAATAATCGCAACCAGCAGCTACCCTAGCACACTGTAATCTAACATGCATTTAGGCATTTCAAGCACACAAATGTTGCCTAGCTATTAGCTTAACATAGAAGCTAGGCTGCAACTCAGACTACATAATATGAAGACAACAACAATGCGCCATGATTTGTCCATTTCATATGGTGATTTTAGGATTTTTTTGTACTCATTTTGGTATAATTTTATGCTTTGAAGACTCTATTTTACCTTGGATTCCTATTATTAGAGTTGAGAGCGACTTTATCGCTTTTGTCACT
>JAULKM010007927.1:0-14975 GCA_032355605.1 Rubia tinctorum | reverse complement strand
CCTAATACTAATTCCCCCCTATTTTTTTTTACCCTGGGGTAACCTGGGTTACCCCAGGCTCCAAGCTGGATCCGCCAGTGGTTACAAATGTTATTGTTGCGCAGGAAAGAGGGAAACAACAATGGAGCATGCTGTATTGTTTTAGGGTTCCAGATATGGGGTTGATTCGCTGTCGGTTTCCGGCAGATTTTTATTGGGACATCATAAATAGTTTCCGAATTCGCAACCTGTTTCAGACCCCAATAGAAGGCGATTTTCAAACTGGCTTTGATCAATCAATCAAATGCGTGATCAGAGAAGACACTTACCGCCTTTACTCATGCCTTTTTCCACTAGTGTGAGTTGAGATAAAAGTAGGTAAAATCTGTGTGTTTACCCATTTTATCCAATCCGTTGTCAATCCATTATCCAATCCGCCCAAGTATTTTAAATCACCCATTTTACCTGTAACTTTTTTTACCCATATTTTAATAGGTAAGAAAAAAACTCATTTCACTCGCAGATTACGGAGAAATCTTCAAATAACAATCTTTTAAACTTAGCACAAGGTTAATGAAACACGAGTCTTGTATGATAGACTATGATACTCCATTCGTTCCATTTCAAGTTTCATCTTTTGACTTTTAAAAGTTGAATTGAAAAAATATTTGATCATTAATATCTTTCATTAAGGATAATTAAAAGTTATAAAAATTTGATATTTTGAAAATATATATTATAACGAATCTAACAATGTATCTTTTTTTAAATTAAATCATCTCATAGAGATAAAGGGGATTTATAGGCACCATAAACTTTTAAAAAGAAAAGAATTACAAATGTATAGTTTGATACTTTCCTTGTGTTCCTACTCGAATACCTCCACTCCGCGTTGGTGTAAGGTAGGTCAGACCAGGAAAGAGAGTATATGGGGAAGAGGTAAGGAGATGCTCTTTACGATGAAAGGTCTTAAGTAAGATTATCAACCTAAATAAATAGCTTAAAGAAGATAATCCTATCTGTGTATGTTATCAAAAACCGCATCCAAACAAGTAGGTGGGTATGAGATATGCATGCATAAAAAACGGAGGTTGTGTAGGATGATCTACGCTTTGACGCCAATAGAGAAGACTGGTATTTGTACATTTGAATCTAAAAATGTATCACACATTAATATTTGTAATAATATACCAATTCAATTTTATGATCAAAATTTAAAAAAATAATTTAAAAATAGTTAAATTGCTGGTTAAAATGAGACATAAGGAGTACAAAGTATTTGAATCTTCACTATATTAAAGTTAATTGCTTTTCTAAAAGTATAATTTTAAAACAAAGGAATTGTCAATATAAGGATTTAATTAGTACACTGGATGCCTCCTCGTTACGTGTTTATGGAATTAACGAGGCTGGAATACAACCATCTCTACTTGAAAGATCAGAGTATCTCCAATATAAGCATTAATTTGATAAAAATTTATTGACATGTTATTTTGATGGACTCTCAATCTTAAAATGCATTTTCAATACAAAAGTCAATGATAAATGTCAATTTTACATGGCACAAATTTTAAGAGACCCTTCAAATAAAGCTTATATTCCTTGAAGCTCAAAGTGAGGACGTCAATATCTCACTGCATTTAATTTTTGCCAAACTTGCTCATTTTTACACATTTTTATTAAAGTTCTAATCATTTAACTGTTGACACGTCATATGAAACTTATAGTTCCGAGGGTAGCATTGAAGATCAAAATTTTAAAAATACTGTCAATCAGTTTTATTTGATTACATCACACTGAAATTCTAATCAAAATCCAACATGTGGAACCTACATATATGGAAGACCCCCCTATCATTGGAGATGCTCTTAGAGCATACACAATGGAAGTGAACTTAAGGAGTACTTCTCAAGTATCACATCATTAATTTTGATAAAAACTATGTAAAAACTAACTACTAACAACGAACCTCCTTAAAAACACACTTCTTTTTCATTTTAAATGATAAATAATTGAAAATACAAAGCAAACCATGCCAAAAATCCATAATTGATTGATTGGTCTTTGAGAAATAAAGAGATGCCAACTCGTTAATTAATAAACAACTCCTTATTAATGAGTGATTTTTAAAACTCCACAATGACCTATTTAAATAACAAGTGCTCTTTATTAAGAAAAGTGGGGTTAACAAGTAACCATTGTGGATGCCCCTAAAGAGAAGCCACATCTTTCATAGAAGTACTGGTTGATGGGAGGGAATGCTTCATTAACAACTTTTTAGACCAAGTTCAACAGTTTACTTAAACTTTTCTCTATAATAAGGAATGAAAATCAACATTTCCTATATTTTTTTGGCTCAACTCCAATAGATTCCCCGTTCTACATAAGCTGACATTTATTACACTATAGTTATTTTTTCATTTAAATCTAAGACTTCATTTTAATCGGTTCAAAATACAATATAAAATAAAATTAGTTTTCAAGAGAGATCCATATAAAAAATTGAAACTAAAATTTCGATGTTAATTAGAAACTAGTTTCTTTTCGTATTTTTTCCATACATTCACCCGGTTTGAAATAAAAGGTAGCAACATCCAAAAAAATCAAAAATTATAAACCATAAACCAAAGAGATAAACTCCAAGCTTCTAAACAAATAATTATTGACAAAATCCTACAAAAATATATATAAATAACTATTCCATATGATCTTGGGATTGTAGTAGTTTTCTTTTTTAAAAATTTGTTGGAATTCGAAGGTACTTTTGAGTAGTAATAGAAGAATGAGGAAAATGCGAGATTTAAAATATTAATAGAAAAATGAATTTTGTGCTATAATTTGATGCATTCAGTTGAAATCGCATTAAATTTTCATTCCCTATAAAAAAAATTCTTTCTACAAATATAGGGAAGAAGGTCTTTTCTCATCAAAATCCCTATTTTCGGGAATGAGATAGGGAAACTGTTGGATCTGAAAAATCATGTAATAATCAATAACAATCCATATTATATGGAAAATGTTGGACTTGCTCTTATACATTGAACCAGCTGTTTAAAAAATTATAGTAGTAAGAAGGAACCTCATTAACTAAAAACACCAACCTTTAATAAGAAAGGGTGATTCTATTAGCACCACCCTTATTGTTATTTACACTATCTTTGATAGGTGTGTCAGTTTTATAAGTGGTGTGAATAAAATAAATTGCAATGTACACCGCCCCAATTAATGTTAGTCAAATATTAGTATTTTGTTGAACACCTTTTTGCTACTTTTTTATTTGATTATTGATTTGCTTATTTTTTTAATTAGTTAATTTACCATCATTTTAAAATGAGTAGGTCTCTTGATATGTGGTATGTCCATAAGTTATGGACATGTCATCGTATTTTTAAGCTTATACATTGTATTTGTTAAATTACATACTAAATTTAAACTTCCTAAAATGTATTTTCACATTATGTTTTTTTATATTTCACATTTAAATGCACATTACTACTTGTTTTAACTTATATAATACAATATTTATTTTAAAAAAAATATTTTTTAAAGTAAAAAATTAGGAGATTTGTCCATAAAACCAAAGGCATGCAACCACCGGTTTCACTTTAAAAAAAAAGAAAGAAAAGGAATAGTGTCAGCCCAACCCCAATGAATTTGGGGATTGAAATTGATCCTCAAAACTGAAGGGAAAGATGCAGGTCACCAACCAAATGTCACCAATGTGCATTGGTGGGAAATATATCAAATCAAATCCAATCTAATTCTTATCTCCTTATCTACATATATAATTTTATATATTTTTTTATTTTTAAAATAAAATTAATTGCAATAAATTATATCTTCATTCCCTAAAAATAGAGACCAATATTGCCATAGGTCAAATGCACACACAACTCAAAGCTATTTATTTACAAAATGCAAAAATATTATTATTTAAATATTACAACATTTAATTTAAAATATACTATTTACATTTAGTATTAAAATAATATATAAATAGTTGAAGTTTTTGTTTGAGTTAGGTCATTGTCAAACGTTAAAAAATTTTGGTTGAATGAGAAGTTGTGTAGGTGAATGAGATATATAATATTTCATTGGAAGTTTTGGTTGAGTTGGGTCATGGATAAGCATGGTCTAAGGCTCTAAGATTATGGACATGCCCATTTCCTGAGACTTTATCTTTTAAGAAAAAGTCTCGGGAAAAGATAAAGTCTCGGGAAATACGATATTTTCATAAGTTTATGGACAATCGACGGTGTCTTTTACCTTAAATATTGTAATTTTTAATAAAATTTTAAAATTGTATTTTAAAATTTAAAACAAGTAATAGTAAGCATTTGAATGTGAAAAAAAAAATATAAAAAATATTTTCACAAATTTTCAACTAAAGGGCAGTGTATAAGGTAAAAAATAAGTGTATAAGGTAATTTGAATGTAATTTAACAAATGTAGTGTATAAGGTAAAAAATAAGTGGTCTATCCATAAGTTAAAGGGCAGGTCACATGTGATGAGACCTACTCATCTTTTTAAAATAATGTAAAAGAGAATGTATACTATTAGACTGACTAACGGTTATATCAACCACAAAAAACACGATTTAACAATTTTTTATGTCGTATTATAATTATTTATGTTGAGATTCATTTTAAAAAGTTTTCATAATTATAGTTACCTAATTGTAATAAATTAAAATAAATATCAAATCATTCTATTAGTCATATTAATTAGTATAAAATTACATCGTCTAACGGTTAGTCGGTTTAAACCGAAACTGTGTGAAAATAAAATAATTATAAATAATATTTATTTTTAAAAATACACATTAACATTAGAATAAAATATAAAAGAAAATTATATTTCTTTTCACTCCATTATAACAGTTTTATGAGTACTGTTAGAGCATACATATTCACCGTAATTATTGACCCGATACACATATAGAGTAATATCCATGCATATGCACACTCATACTATATTTAAAATAGGCCGATTGTGGAGTAATATTAGGTATTGGGCACCTCTTATCAATGTTAATTTAAGACAATGGTTATTATTAATGTTACCAAGGGTAATTGCTATGAAGGTGGTGCACTAGAAATATTAAAACAAGTAGTGACCTATTAAATTTAGTTAAAAAATAGTAATAAAATTAATTAAAAGATATATTTTTTCCAAGCATCATATAATAGAAATTGTTTGCTTGGTGTTGTCAGCCGGGGATATTGAAGTCACTTTGACTAACATAAACCCAAGTTGTCTAAAAATAACATACTAATATTATAATATGTTACTGATTTTAATTCATGTCAATAAATGATCAATCATAACTTGTTAAAATATATAACTTATAAAAATATATTTAAAACCATAAATATCTCATACTATATCTATATATATCACTAAACAAAATCCAAATAAGCACATAATCTGAAATAGCAAAATATTCGGATTTTTTATACAATCAATGATAGAGTATATTATATATTTATTATATACGACAAATTCTTGTTTTAGACCGGGTAACTTTTAAACGGGGACATTTTATAATTAGTGTGACTAATTACATCATTTGATATACCTTAAAAAATTAGGTCATTTTTATATTTACTTTTATTTATTTCCATGAGATACGCATAATTATGATAACTAATAAATAAATAAATAATTTTTAAAAAAATGAATGAAACATTATAAAAATAATAAATTTTTATTGTATTCAATATTTAACAATTTCTAACTAAATTAATTATTTCATTTCATAACTCATATAATTTTCCTTAGATGACTGAACTTTAAAATTTTAAATAAACATTGTTTTCAATTCAAATGTAAGAAGCAAAATGTACATTCTAATATTTTAATTAACAATATCGCGCAACACGAGATGGTACCCCGCTAGTATTTTTTTTATTAGCATTGAGTAGAATGTATGATGTAATAACTAAATTCGAGTGTGTCAGTAAAAAACTACACAAAAGATTAATTTGCCAAACATCCATTGTCAATCACTGAATTAACATGCAACATATAAAAATTGATACACAAAATTTCATATTGCACATTTGATTAGACGGTAGGTGTAAATAACCATGATACTTCTATTTACACCACCTATATACATACTAAACTTTTTTATATTATAATTTCACGATTATTTTCACCCACATTCCACTGAAGGGCCGTGCAAATAGCAAAACCCATAAGAAATCATAATTAAAGCCCTAACAATAGTGGAAATGCCTCCAGTCCTTCCCCAAGATTTGGTGATCGATTAAATTAATGTGCGCCTTCCCATTGAATCAATAAGAGGTAGGAGTGGCAATATTGACCCACAATCAGGGAGTCAAACATGTTGTTTATTTTTAAACCCGCATGAATACGAGTAAAATGGGTAATTGGTCAAATAGGTAACAGGTGATTATAAAATATGAATTGGACGGGTTGGATTTGCTGGTTAATTGCAAGTCGATAAAGTGGCCAGACCTGCAGCTTTACCCGTTTAATTTTTCCAAGACATGCCTTTTCTTCTGTATACAATTTTTTTCTACTACTCCCTATGTCCCAATTTTATTTGCACTGGTCAATATTCATTCAGTTAAACTTCATTTAATTAGAAAAGTAAATTTCAAGTAATATATAAAATTATATATTATGCACATGTCATTAAAATGGTGTTAACATCTATTTCTATAACATCATTTTTTTACATTTTTGATCTGCACAATTAAAGATATTATTGGTAAAAAATAGATCTAATCAATTTGAAAAAGTCAGTTTTTACAAATAAAGCTGGAGAGAGGGACATGGATGGTAGTGGGGCGGATTTTGGTGGAGGTCCACCCATCATCCGCCCCAATGAGGTGGGTATTGATGTAGTTTTCGTGGGGTAATTTGGGTACGGGTATGAAAATTGATGTCCGTCATGGGTAGTGAGTCGGACATGAATATTATTTCATAATTGCCCCACCCCGTCCCACTGTACCCGCTATATACACACTAATTTATTATACAATAAGCTATTATTTATCCATAATGCACATGTTTTACTTATAATATTTTCATATAAATATCATTAAACTTTTAATATTAAATTTTTTGATTTTAAAGTAAAATTTAGATTTTTTTGGAGATATAAAGATATGAGTAAAATGGATTTGAAGTGAGTATTGAGATACAAATGGGTAATGAGGTGAGGGTGAATTTTAAATAATAACTGATGGGGCAGGTTAAATTTTAATATTGTATCCGCCATAAATAATGAGAAGGATATGAACACTCTGTTTGACAGAACTGTGCTTTTAAGCAAAACAGACTTATTTTGAAAGGAGAGGAGACCAGATTCTGTTTTTCCCAAAAAAATAGTTTAGAATTTCAAAATAAACTATTTTTTATCACTTTACTAAAAAAAATTTACTTATAAGTATAACAAACGAGTCCGTCTCTTGAAAGACGGTCTTTCCATAAGTCATGGAAAGACCAAGGTTTGTAAATTAGAAGAAATTAAGATAAAATTTCCGGGTTGTATGAACTGGGTTATAAAATTTATAACTATTACACGTTGCAAAATAAAACTTTAATATTGCAACAAAGACTTTTTAACTTTTATTATTATAATTAAACCTCGTCTTTTTATAAGCCTATGAAAATATCGTATTTCCCAAGATTTTATCATAACAAATTAAAAACTCTGCCAAAAAGATCCTAATGACCCGGCCGCAAGAGGAGGACCTTTTTTGGCCTGATTGCGGTCAAACCCTCTGCCAACTTCCTAGGTCTTTGATTCTTCCTCCGCCGTCACTTTCTCCAAACAGCGCCACCGCATAGGTATTTAATGACGAAGTTTCACTTCATCAATTTTTCAGCTGGGTTTTATTCAAAATCAAATTTTACCTATACAAATAGCTATGTTTTCGGTGTAGAGGAAAAAAAATAGAGAAGAGAGGGGTTGATGACGCATTGGCTTGGTGGGGTGTAGGGCTGAGCTTTTTCGTGTCTCTGGGGCTTTTGGCTGTGTACAATGACAAAGCTTCAAGAATCCCTTTTGTAAGTTTAAGTTGTATTTTGTTTGATTTAATTTTTTAAAAATATATAGCTATTTATAGATTGCGAGGTACATTAAATAAGTTGTGGAATGATTTCATACCATACCTGTCCGGTAAGTAAGGGTATGGAATGTAGAGAGGATAGAAACAAAACTCTTCACATGAAACAAAAAATATGTTATGTGTGGCATGGAGAGAGTGTTCTTTGATCAAAGTTTTGAACTTGGATTTTGCATCTAGGCTGGGAATGTAAACGGAGTTTTCCAGTATAAACTTTTTGAACTTGGATTTTGCATCTAGGCTGGGAGTGTAAACAGAGTTATCTCGGATAAAAAGTTTTGAACTTGGACTTTGCATCTAGGCTGGGAGTGTAAACGGAGTTATCTCGGATTAAAGTTTTGAACTTGGACTTTGCATCTAGGCTGGGAGTGTAAATGGCGTGTACTCTCACCTGCTTGTTGGGTATTTTCTGAAACAAACTTTGAATGATGAAGAGGTTTTTTTTTATCTGAGGCACACTTCGATGCATTACTGTAGCGTTTCCTGAGAAGAATGGTAAGCGTAGAATGAACTGCAGGTACTCTGTTTGTGGGTTATGTATGAAGCTATGGGATATCCACTTATATTTTCCTAATCATATCTTAATGGTAACATTTCTGTTCTCATATTAGGAGGATTAAGATTGAGACCTTCAGGTTGCTTTTTTTGAATCACACACAGTCACACACTAACAACAAATTCCATACATTGTAAATTTGCTATATTGTTCATTTTGTCCTGAAGAAATGTTTTGATGGATTTGGTATATATCATATATGTACAGATTCAAGAAATCTGTACATATATGAGCATAAATCACATATCAACAAGAAGGGACCCTGCTTGATATGTGATTTATGCTCTGATTTTGGGGAGCTTTTATGCTCAGGGTCCCTTCTTGTTGTTTATAGGTTTATCGTAAATGATTTCGTTCGTGAAGCTTTGATAGAGCGATTTAGGACTTGCTGTACCATGTGTTGCTTTGAAATTAATGAACATCAGTGAAATACCATCAGTGAAATAAAACCAAACAAAACAAACATCCATGAAATACCACAAGCCAAATGAAAGCTGAAAGCTGATTATGTTTTACTCGTTCAATATTTCGATCCTATGCCGGACAAACAGTGTTGTTTTAACTTGACTTTCTGTTTGATACCGGTTTCTGGTTTAACTTTGCAACAGATCAAGCTTCTACCGAAAGCATTCCCTTGTCTCCCCAATGGCTGTATGTGAAGCCTACCGAGTCTAAAGCTGTAAGTTATACTTTCCTTTATCAAATGGCCTGTACTTAGATGCCAATAGCTTAACTGTGTACTGTATGTGTGTATATATCGATCCTTTCTATTTATACTGTTGTGTTTTAAACATCTGTAAACTGATCTGTTTCGTTTAGAACTCCTTGTTAGTACCCTCTTGTATGGTCTTTTTGTATTTTCATTCAAGAGCGTGCAAGTCAAATGATGTTTGGAATGCATTATGCGTTCCATGTGAATTCAATATCTGATTTCAAGCAAGTAGTAGAGTTTGCTTGGTCATTGAATGGCTGCATATGTAGTAAGCACTAGTTGCTGCTACTGGTGTGATTTACATGTTTTGTCAATGAACTGCGGAAAGGGTTGTAAAATCATCAATCTTCTAGTACTTTTGAAAAGACAGATAGTTGCTTAGAAGAATGGTTATGCTATTTCAGTTTTTGCTTTCTTGAATCACTTGAAGAAGTAGTAGTTTTTAGATGGTACGTTTAGTCTTCTTCTGATTTAAGTCGGTGATATCTTCTTTCTGGGTAACATCTGAGTGTTGGATACAACAAGCTGTAAGTAGATTTAGATAGTTGATGTATGTAAGTCACTGTGGATGATGCTTTCTATCATATTGTATGGATTGTGTACTTGTTTGAAGAGCTAATCATTTTGATTTTGAGTTCATTATGTCAGCTTTACTTATCTTCATTATGGAATCGATGAGGCAGGAATGTCAACCATCTCTGATTATAGGTTTAAAGAGAAGGCACATGTTTCCCAAAAGTACTGGTTCATGGGAGGAAGTGTTTCATTTACTGCTTCTTATACAAGAAGGAACCATCTGTGTCTATAAGAAGGAACCTGATCATTTTGTGTAAATTTCAACCTTCTACAAAAAGCTCAAGTAAGAGTAAAACCAAACTCTAGCAATGGCGGAAATGCCTCCGGTCCTTCCTGAAGATCTGATAATCAATGAAATTGTGCTGCGCCTTCCCGTTGAATCAATAGGACGGTGCAGGTGTGTTTCAAAGCCATGGCGGCGTTTACTCTCAACCCCTCAGTTTGTCAAAGCCCACCTCAACCACCACATCCATGACCCCGAAAGCATCGTCTTCAAAGCTTATTCCCATGACTGTGGCGCTCCTTCCTTCGCAACTCTCAGCAGCAGAGGCGGTGACGGCGACTGCATCTTGAAACAAGTAAATTTCCCTCTGCGTCTGTCGGTGGAAACTGCTTCATGTCACGGTTTACTTCTATGTTCAGTGAGAGATGATAATAATAAAAAGTGTGTGATTTTGGTCAATCCCATCACTTTAGAATCCACGGAAATCCCAGATTTGTGTTTTTCAGATAAGAATACTTTTCACGGGCGTCCGGAGTATAGTCTTGGATATGATGGCTTTCGGGATGATTACAAAATTGTCTCAGTTTTACCTGGCGACATCCATAAAGATGGTGATCAACGTATGGATATATATAGTGTGAAAACAAAAACTTGGAGGAGACTTGCAAATTCTCCTTACCAGCGTGTATTCAGCTTCAGGCCTAGGGTGTTTGTAAATGGCTGCATTCATTGGTGGGCTCTGAAGTATGGGGACGGCGGTTACGGTTCTGGCTCTGTCGTAATAGCTGCTTTCAATTTGGCCCGAGAGGAATTTGAGGAAGTGCCACTTCCCGTAACAATGTCGTGTCTACCTGAACTCACTGTTTTTGATGGATGTCTCGCTATGTTCATTGATGATCAAATCTGTGCTGTTGCTGTTTGGGTGATGAAGGATTATGGGGTGAAAGATTCATGGTTTATTATTAAACCTGGTATTGATCTTCATCCTGAAGATCTGTGTCTGGATGAGGTCTTAATTGGTCTTGTGGGAGATGAAGTGATCATGAAAGATGAAGGGCAGTTGGTTGCATATAATTGGAGAAATCGGGTTACGATGAATCTGGTAATTCCTGGTTTTCCACATCGTTTTGCAAGAGAGACCGGATTCATACCTAGCCTTGTGTCTCCCAAATATGAAGAGCAACATGAGTAGAATTCTACTGATTAGTTTAGTTGGTATCTGTAACTCTTACTGTTTCCGTAGTTTTCTCTGCATGAAGCCCCTGTTTCACTTTAACTTTAATTTATTGGTCATCAAATTGAAGCTATCCGTTTATTAAAATCTTAGGGTTAAATGCTTTTCTAACCCTGACTTTAGGTTGAAAATGCGAGTAAAACTACAAAGTGTCAAACTAACCATAACTTTACACTGATTTGTGCCGATATAACCTTCCGGCCAATTTCGGACTTTGACCAAATTTTTTGGCCGTTGACCTGATGCAAAATGATTAATTTGCCCTTGGGCTTTTCAGCTAAATTTTTTCCACTTTACCCCTCCACCACCTCCTCCAGCCACCACCACCACCACCGCCACCACTACCTCACCATCACCACCCCACGAGCCACCCCTGCCACCAACCATTGCCACCCTCTCCACCACCACCACCACCACCACATCCCACCAACTCTCATCACCGGCGCCCACCATTGCAGCACCACCGCAGCTGTGACGAAGCCCAACTTGGGCAGCTGACGAAGTTCCAACGCCATCCAACAACATCGCCGATGGAGGGTTTAACGCAACACCATTCGCCAAGCAAATTGGAGCTCTGTGTCTTATCCACAGCATCGCCGAAGGGAAGCTGCGAGGAGCAGCGCTGCAGGAGCGGTGACACACCAGCCTCAAGCCACCGGAGCAGAGCAAAGTGCCCACTTACATAGCCGGTGGTTCCACGAAGCCAGCCGCGACACTCACGTCGCCGGGGTTAACCTTCGCACCACCTCCTCTAAGATCCACCGCTGAGCTCCGACGAATCTAGCGCATAACTTTGACGTTTGAATGCCGCTCGAGATTCGATGAATCCAGCGCCGCCGTGAATCAACCGGAGCCGAGTTGCATCAAATCCCTCTCATCGGATGTTCAATTCCGGTCCGAAGAAGTCGCGTCTCAAGTCATGTTCGAACTGCCCTATTCGAACACCGGAGGGAAGAATTAGGCGGCCCGGGGGAAGAAGAAAATGGGGAAGAAGAAAAACCGAAGAAGAAAATGGGCATTCGAGTCTTTTACCATTTTATTCATTTTCTTTTTTAAAAAACTTCAGGGAAAATGGTCATTTCTATAATTTTCGGCCAAATTTTTTGTTGACCATCGAAGTAACGCATCTCAGAGTTATATTAGCATATAATTCATAAAGTTAGAGTTGTTTTGGCACTTCTAGTTTTACAGGGTTATATTGACACTTTCTAGCTAATGTCAGAGTTATTTTGACACTTTCCTCAAAATCTTATTGTTATTACTTTACCATTTCAAATTTGAATTTAATACTTAGATTTCAGTTTTAAATGTATACAAAGATTTGGGTGAAATCGTCTCACCCAAACTTATAGTGAAAGGGTTGTAAACGAATCGAGTCGAGGTTCGAGCTCAATTTCGATCGAGCCTATAAATTTTTGGTTCAACTTCGGGCTCGAATGAAATTATTTTGTTCAAGCTCATGTTTGAGTTTGAATTTAGCTCGAACTCGAGCCATAAATAATATTTTTTAATTTATTTTTTATAGACAGTATAACATAATATATTAAATAATTTTACCATGCATGGTTTATCGTGATTACAAAGGGCTTGTTCGGTAGAGCTGTATTTATAAGTAAATGTGACTTATTTTAAAGAGGGTTTGTTCGGAAGAGATGTACTTATAAGTAAATGTGGCTTATCTTAAAGAGAAAGACTCATGTGAGATCGTTTCACCATCTTATGGTGGGACAAAGATTTAAATAAAGTTTTAAAAATTACGGAATAATACGCGATATCATCTCTCAACTTTAAACGATTGTATTTAAATCCCCCGTCTTATCATAAGATTGGGTGAGACTGTTCCACCCAAGTCTTTGTATATTTTAAAAAGCAGTGGGACACCAATTTATACTTTTCTCCCAAAAATAATTTATGATTTCAAAATAAACTGTGTTTTGCCACTTTTACAAACATTAAAATATGCTTAGTTTGTAAGTAAGACAACTTATAAACTCTGCCAAACATAACCAAAATTATCTTAATTTCAGCCATATTTTTCAAAACACAAGGAATAAGTTAGTTTAAAAAAAACCAATTGTCATGAAGGAATTTTTTATTCGAAATCAATTATCAATAAGGATTTAGAAAATTATTTGTGTATGGAATTAATGAGGTAGGAATGTCAACCATCTCTGATTAACCCCTTAAGGGAGTCTTTGATTGGGTGAATAAGAAAATGGAAAGAGAGTATGAGGGCTTGATTCATTTAGTTAGTGTTTGTTTTGTATTTTTTATCATTTCTTTTCTCCATTTTTAGTTTTACAATTCTTCCAATTGAGAGTAACGTGATTTCTTGTTCATATCTTGGGATTGAGATTCCCTTTCCCTCCTCTTTGCAGTCTTCCACTAGTGTTCCATTTTCCTATTTGTTTTCTCAACTCCCAAGAATAATAGTTATATTATTTATAATAAATACTATTATTTTTATATAAATACTATTATTTTATAATTACATAATATATAGTAATATTATATTTTAACTTAATTAAATTTAAGACAAAAAATTAATTTTATGATAAAAATAATATTATAATTTTACCTTTTGAGTTGTACATGGTGGAATATTAATAAAATTAATATTTGTATAATTTTCATAAAAATAATATAATTTTATAAATATTATTATATTATGGAGGTCATTCAAACAAATTGAATAATTTAACGTTGTCTTACCCAAATGAAAAGACAACACGTGACGTTTTAATTCTAATACTTTTGATGGAAGTGGTGATATATTGGTGTAATATAATTTTCGATATTGAATAAACAATTTTTATTTATAAAATATAATTATTTTATTAACAATATATATGTGTTGATAGATATAATACATTATGTAATATTTTGGATTTGCATCGATTTATATTTTTAAACAATATCCTCTAGATTTCCATTTTAAAAGATTTACGTATGTGATTTTTTTAACATCATTATTAGCACATTTTATATAAAATGAACTTCATATTTTTAAATTAATTTGTCGCATGTGATATGAAATTAAAAAATATGTAAAGATGACAGTATGTAAACAAAAGATTTACGACAAATTATAAATATATTTACATATTTTTTTAATCACATACAACACATTAATAAATTAAAGATGGTGAACTACATATTTTATATCATATATTTTTATATGAATTAGGTATGACAATAATTCATGAAACACTTTTATATATTTTTAGCAAATTTGATGATATGAAATAATTTATATTTATGTATGATATTTTATAAATAGTGTTAGAAATTAATATTTGTTTCTCTAGTGTAAACCAAACGGTATAAAAGGGAATGAGAAAAAATTTGATTCCCTTTCCACAATTGAACCAAACAGATTTTAGAAAATAGGGTTATTCCTCTCTTTTCTTTTCCTTTCCTTTCTTTTTCCTGATTGCTTTACCTTTCTCCGTTTGAACCAAACTACCCCATAATGTTTCTATAAGAGTAAGTTCAACAGTTTCCCTAAAATTTTATCTAAGATAGGGAATGGAAACCAATATTCCCTATATTTTTTTGACTCAACTCCAACAGCTTCCCCATTTTGCATGAT
>JAULKM010007917.1:1715-14975 GCA_032355605.1 Rubia tinctorum | reverse complement strand
CAAAATATCTTCTACACTCCTCCTCAAGTTGGAGCATGAGGATCCCGAATGCCCAACTTGCCAAGTAAAGCCTGAAATGACTGTCTTCCAAGCGCCTTAGTAAAAAAATCTGCTGGCTGATTAGAAATGCCAAGATGATAAGTAACTACATCACTAGACTGAACCAAATCATGAACAAAATTACGGTCAATTTCAATGTGCTTCGTCCTCTCATGAAACACTGGACTGGCTGCAATATGAAGCGCTTCTTGACTATCACAATATAAACGCATTGGAGTAGAGTGAGCAATACCCAATGAGGGCTATACTTCTCAATTTACTTCAAAGTACACCTCTACATCGTTCCAATTTTATTGAATGTCCTACACATCTCTATAGATAAAAGAGATATTAGTACATATTGATTGCTTATCAAAATCATAACACAACAATGACATCATAATGGTAAACCTAATCATACAAACGGTGTGCAATATACTCTCTTTGTTTTATTGAACGTGGTACACTTTCATTTTTTTGTTGTAAACTAAATTGATTTTTTGTTCCCAACATATTTTGCGATACCATATTTTGATCCTCAATGCCAATACCGCTTATATCTTGTTGGGAATTATTTTGTTGGGAATTATCTTGTTGTGCCAATCCCCCCAGTCCCAAAGGTGATTTTCAGATAAATCGGAATTATTTTCTTATACAGTCAAGGGTATTTTGGTAATTTTACTAATAAAAAATAAAGAAAAATCAAAATCAAAATTCAGAACATCTCTAGTTTTCAAAAATCAAAATCAAAGCCATCGCTGCCATCTTCAGCTTCATCTCCGGTTTTCATCTCCACTACCGAAGTCCGCCGTTGAGCTCTTTATCAGCCTCAGATACGATCGCCGATGGTCTTCCACCCTTGATCTAAACCGATTTACGTTAACACCGGCAATAGCTACTCCATTATCTACGACATTATTCCTCAGATCCTAGTTCAAGCACAGAAAAGAAGTCAGGCGAAGAAAATCTCAGCGAAGAGAAATCACAGCAGAAAGTCTCAGCGAAGAAGGTAGGTGTGTGTCTCACACGCCTGTGTGGAGTTAACCGTGAACACAAACCGAGACGCGTGAGGAGGACATATCTTTAAGGAGACACCTCCGTCTTCAGGGGGAATTCATCTGCGCCACCGACGATCAGTTTTCTACTCCTTCGTGTTCGAATATCTCATCTCGGAGGGCTTCCTAGCCTCCCATTTCAAGGCTTTATGTCTCGATACCTTTCGCGGTGCTGACGTAATCGCGTTTAAGGAGATTAAGGTTGAACTTGACGAAGTCGGGGACTAGTTGTTTGAACGAGCAGAATGACGATTGGAAATCAAAGGATTTGGGGAAACACAACGCCTTCTGGAAACCTTGGTCGTCCGCCAACCACTCTGGTGCAATGGAGGTGGCGGCAGCGACTTCCAGAAACCCTCGCTGAAATATTTTTCTTAAATTTTTTCAATTTTTTAAACCCAGGGGTATAATGGTCCTTTCATAGATTTCCGGCCAATTTTTCCGTTGACTTTACCTCAAAACCACCTTTGGGGACAAAAAAACCATTTTGCATTTTTTGGTTGCTAAATATACGCGGTATTGGCACTAGGGACCAAAAGATGGTATTGCGACGTATGTTGGGCACCAACATTTTTTTAGTCTTTGGTTGTATTAGCCAATTTGGTATACTTTCCATTTTTGACAATATTCCTTCAATTTCATTCACTCATTCTACTTTTTCCTTTCTACATTCAATTTCATCAACTCATTTCATTCACCTAAATCCAAACACCTAAGAGCATCCACAATAGTAGTAGAGTTAAGGAATACTTCTTAAGTGTCACATCATCAATTTTGATTTAAAAAATAGGTAGAAACCAACTACCATCAATAGAATGATATTTGACAATCACTTCTTTAGCGTCACACCACCATATGTAATTAAAAAATAAACTTTTATTTATATTTTATAAAAACATCACTATCATGCAAATTAACAATTATATTGTAGTGACTATATACAACACAAACATGTTTATTCTTTGAGAAAGTCTCGGGAAAGTCGGTCTTTCCATAATCTTATAAAAAGTCCACTATACTTTTACCTTAAATGTTATAATTTTTTTTATAAAATTTAAATATTGTATTTTAAAAGTTATAACAACTAATAATTTTTATTTGAATGTGAAAATATAAAAAATATATAATATAAACAAATATTTTTTAAATTTCTAAATTTAGTACTCCCTCCATTTTTTAATATTGGCACCCTTTCCTTTTTTGTTTGGTCTTTTAATGTTGACACCTTCTCTTTTTGGAAAAATTATGATTAATTTCATCTGCTCAATTTACTGTTTACCTTCCATATACAAGCTCCTCCACTCATTTTACTTTTTTTTTAATAAAAAAAGTGCCAATTGGTTGAGTGTCAATTATTCTAGACCAGAGGGAGTATGTAATTTAACAAATACATAGTATAATGTAAAAAAATACGTGGACTATTCATAAACTTATGGATAAACTGGTTGTAAGGAGACCCACTCTTATTTTTTCATCCATACTAATATTTTGCATAAAATTTATATGATTTAAAATTATCAAATATTAATCAATATCATAATATTTTCTAAAAAACTACATTTGATCCTTATTTACAAAACGTTTGGAAATATATTCAACGATATCCGCTCTAAGTTGATAATAATGTCCCAATCCTGAATCTCCGAGCATTGATGGATTGAAGTTTCAAGTTCTTGAATTAACTCTTCCGTGACTTGCATAGTTGGACTTTGATCTTTTACATGCCAATATAATATATTACATGATGTAAAATAATATCAAATACATGAATAAAATTAGAAATTATTAATAAATAAATAAATAATCTCATTTACGAAAAAATATACATAATAAAAATTAAACTTTGATTATAATCCAATCAAATTAAAAATATAAAACAAGCAATGCCATGAGTCCATCATTGATTGGTTAGTTTTTCACAAATAAAGAGGTATCAACTCCTTAATTAATGAACAACTTCTTATTAAGAAGTGTTCTTAAAACTCCACAATGATTCTCCTTAAATAATGAGTGATGTTTATTAAGAAAAGTAGGATTAATGAACTACCATTTAGCATTAGAGTGTCACATCCAACGAATTTGAGGTAATAATTACAAATGAGTAATTAACAGGCTCAATTATGCAAAACACAAAATTGATATTACAACTTGTCCCCCTTTTAGCCATTGTGATTTCCACATATTAAGGGCAAGTAATTGGCAACTCAACAAATAGTGAAATGAAATTATTTGTGGAATTGGATAAAAAACAAAACGAAGTGGGAATTGGCCATGGTTGATCCCCACCTAGGACACCATTTTGCCGTGAGCGTGCAAAAACAACCCATCAAATTCACCAAATTAATTAGTGTCCACATTACCCATAATTATCAATCAAATACCTTTCAATTCAACAACATCCCCACGTGTTTGCATTACTTGGATATCTTTTGCTGGTTCAAATTTCTCGACATAAATCTTACAAGTACTCCAAGTGTAACAAAAAAAAGGCAATTTAATAAACTCACTGCACATATTTTAATTAATATTTCAAAAATATTTTCAAACATTTTTTTCGGACAAACCCATTTATTTAAAGTCAGTCTTGTTTGACCTAGCTGTGCGACTCACCTCCAATCTTGACCCAACAGAACTGAAGCAAATCTTACTCGGTTGAAATGTGAGCCAACTATGGACCCAAAGCACGATACCCTACTTCCTTACAAGATTATCTCGTGTTTGCTGAAATTGTAACTGTTTCACCACTTCAGGGGAAGAAAGTCCGGGTTGTATGTTGTGATCTCCGACAAACACCTTATTAATTAAATTAGAATCGATATGAATTGAGGGTGGGGGATAACAACCCTTATCCAAGGCTGAAGAAAATAAAAGGGAAAAAATAAATAAAAGTAAAGAAAGAAAGGAAAATTGTGAAATTGTTATGAATAATGAGATGCTCATTAGTAATAAACTAGATTTGTGATAATTAATTATTTTACTATTCATTTTTCCTAGGGTAAAATAATTATCATAGGGGAACACTATGTTATTACCTAGTGTAAATATTTATCCTAGGGAAATACTATGTAATTACCCCCTAAATTCTCCTATAAATACCCCCCTTAAGATAATCAAGAAAATTGCACCTCTCATTTCTCACTTTCTCACTTCATCTCATTCTTATCTTCTTCTCCATTCTCTTCATCTTATTTTCTATTTCAAGTTCCTTAGCACTTTATTAATTAATTAGTGCAAAGTTAGTGATTTTCACAACACGTTATAACACGATCACTCTCCGTCTTCATAAAGTAAATTCATAGCACGGGTATAAACCGTGCACTAAAACTCTTATGATTGTTATTATGCACTAAAACTTTAATGATTGTTATTATTGTTTCATAACATGATATTACTATATACATGAGACTTTGCCACCTTATGGTTATGTGATGTGATTTATAATAATTAATAGTCTAACTTTCTAACTATATACTACCATATTACTATGTACAAGAGACTTTTCCACCTTATAGTAATGTGATGTAATTTATAATAATTAACTTTCTAACTACATAACACCATATTTCTATACACAGGAGGCTCTGACACCTTATAGTAAAATAGTGTGATCTACGTCTAACCAATCTTTAACTGTTTCATTTTAATATTTCTATAATTAATTATGCCTCTAATATATTTTTCTATTTTTACAACTTATTTTATGACATTAAATTGCTAATCTACTCTTAATATTTAACTATAATTAATTAATATAACGGCTATAAAATGGCTATATTTTACAGTATAAATGCGAAGACACCCAACGATACAAAACCACAGTTCTCTTCTACCTCATTCTTTTTCTTCACTCTCAATTCACAAAACTATCCGATAAAATATCTAGAATAATATTATTTTTTGTTCCGTAATTATTTTTGTATTACATGTTAGTCTTCTCACCGTACATGTTTCATCGGAAGAATTTAGTTCTTCTTCACTAATAGTCAGAATCTTGTATTTCTCTTTATTTATTACAATAATTGTAGACTTATGTATTTTGAATTAAATCTAATGAATACTTATATTTTCCCTTTTAGTTGTCATCATGTCAAATCTTGTGAAGTTTGAATTCAGTCCACTCGAGATTAGTGGAAACAACTATATGTCTTAGACAACAGACATTGAGATGGACTTGGAGTCAATGAACTTCCGTTAGACAATCCAAGAGGGGAATGACTCATCAAGGACGGACAAGGCTAGATCTTTAATCTTCCTTCGCTAACACCTTGACGAAAACCTAAAAAATGAATATCTCACCGTGAAAGAACCAAGTGAGTTGTGGAAAAATATGAAAGAAAGATACGATCATCAAAGAGATGTAATGCTTCCCATTACAACGATAACTAGAACAATCTACGATTCCAAGACTTAAAGATAGTCAGTGACTATAATTCTGCAATGTTCAAAATAATAACCCGCTTGAAATTTGGTGGGGTTACAGTAACTGATACTAAAATGCTGGAAAAGACTCTTTCTACTTTCCACGCATCAAATGTGACATTGCAACAACAATATCGTGTGCGGGGTTTTAAAAGATATTCTGAACTAATTACTTGTCTCCTGGTTGCAGAGAAGATTAATGAGTTGCCGATGAAGAATCATCAATCTCGCCCGACTGGCTCAAAAGTGTTTCCGAATCAAATGTTGTTAAATTCGACAAACCTGAACGCAAGAATTGTTTTCAGGGTCAAGAGAGAGGTCAAGGTCGTGGACGAGGTCGAGGTCGTATTTATAGACGTGGTCAAAGTGGTTACGACTTGTCCTGTAAGTATGGTAACTACTCGTAACCACTACCATAAGAAGCAACAATATGAGAGGAACCATGAAAGTACCCATAAAAGGGAAAAGACGCCATTTTATCAAAAGGGTCTAGAACCTCTTGTTTCAGATGTGGCGGTAAAGGGCATCGATCAAGAGTCTGCAGAGTCCCAAAACACTTATGCAAACTATACCAGGAGTCCATAAAGGAAAAGGGGAAGGAGGTCAACTTCAATGAATCCACTCATCTCGAAGCATCCTATTTCAATGATGATTTCATTGACACAATTGGTGATTTCACCGAACAAGTGAATGGTGGAAGCTAAAAGAAATGGAATTGTATTATTAATTATGAACCTAAATGGTCCGATGTTTATTTGTATCTCTTATATATATATATATATTTCAGTGAATGGGTTTTTCTTTAAAGGTCTGCTACTGTCTAAATAATTATCTTTCTTATTGAAATTTATTTTGCTTTTAGTTAAAGTGGTGAAATGGATAAAAATAATCATGAAGCCAATCAAAGGATTAAAATGAAGAAATTTGCATACTCGATTGTGGAACAACGCACACTATATTAAAGGACAAAAGTTTTTTTCTCAAAGATAAAACCAACATATACCATTGTAAATACAATATCAGGTCCTGTAGATCTGATTGAATGAGTTGGTGAGGCAAACTTTACATTGCCAAATGGCACAATATTTACAATTAATAATGTCTTATTTTCGCCAAGGTCCAAAAGAAACTTATTGAGTTCCAATGATATATATTCTCGTGGATTTGATACTCAGACTGTAACTGAAGGTACCATGATATATATGTTTCTCAGAATGTATAAATCTGGATGGAAATACATACTTGAAAAATTACCAATGCTCCATACTGGATTGCATTACACATATGAATGCAATTTAATCAAATATGGTAGTTATCAAACCTTTAATATTTACCATATGGCATGATCGGCTAGTTCATCCTGGTTCAACTATGATGCAAAAATTTATTGAAAGTACACATGGGCATCCATTGAAGGACCAGAAGATTCATCAAGAATTTTTTTCTATGTAAAACTTGTTCCCTTGGAAAGGTAATCATAAGGCCTTCACCAGAGAGGTTGAAACAGAATCACCTGAATTTCTTGAACGTATTCAATGTGATATATGTGGACATATCCATCCACCATGTGGACAATTTTGATACTTCATGGTATTGATAGATACCTGTAGCAAATGGTCATAAGTATGCCTGTTATCAACTCGAACTATGACATCTTCTAAATTACTCGCTGAGATAATCAAATTGCGAGCTCAATTTCCAGATCATATGATCAAGAAAATCGGACTTGATAATGCCGGTGAATTCACATCCCAGACATTCGATGATTGTTGTATGTCAGTTGGGATTGTTGTTGAGCATCTTATTGCTCATGTACACACACAAAATGGTTTGGCGGAATCACTGATCAAACGTCTCCAACTCATTGTTAGACCATTGATAATGAGAACAATGCTCCCTACTTCATTATGGGGTTATGCAATATTACATGCTACAACATTGATTCGCATCAGGCCAAGTGCATATCATAAATACTCCCCACAACAACTTGCATCAGGCCAAGAACCAAATAAATCTAATCTAAGGATTTTTGGTTGCGCTGTTTATATGGCTATTGCACCACCTCAAAGAACAAAGATGAGGCCACAGAAAAGTCTTGACATTTATGAAGGTTTTGAAAGTCCATCTATTGTTAGATACCTTGAACCACAAACTGGAAATAGTTACAAAGCTCGTTTTGTTGATTGCCATTTTGATGAAATTGTTTTCCAGCCTTAGGAGGAGAAAGAAAACAGCTAGAAAGGGAAATTATCTGGTCTGTACCAACATTATTGCACCTTGATCCTTATACAAAAGAGTCTGATGGAAAAGTCCAAAGTATTTTGCATTTTCAAGATATAGAAAAACAACTTCATTATGCCTTTATAGACACAAGGCGAGATTAAATCTCACGTACGAGCTAAGAATGCTCCTGCCTAAATTGAAGTCTCTAAAGGAAAAATTGAAAACAAAGTCACTCATGAAATCACAACACGCCTACAGCGTGGAAGGCCATTTGGTTCCAAAGATAAAAATCCTCAAAAAAGGAAAAGGACTGGAGAAAAAAGATGACCCCAAATTGGAGAAACGTATTCCTGTAGAAATACGAAATCAAGAAAATCAAGAAATTTAGATTAACTATACCAATACAGGTATAAGGTGGAACCGAAATGAGGAAATCGATGATGCATTCTCCTATAGTTTGGCATGCGATGTTATGAACGAAAATAATGGACATCCCGGATCTCGGTCTGTTACTGAGCGTAAAAATAGAAACGATTGGAATGAATGGAAAAGGGCTATTGAAGCCGAATTAGACTCGCTTAACAGGCGCAATGTCTTTGGGCCTATAGTGTTTATGCCTGAAGATGTGAGACCTGTGGGATACAAATGGGTATTTGTGCAAAAAAGAAATGAGAAAAACAAAATTGTGAGATACAATGCTCGACTTGTTGTACAAGGTTTTTCTCAAAGGCTGTCATGGATGGAATTATGTTCAGATTTTTTATCAGTCTAGCAGTTCATGAGAAACTTAATATGCACCTTATGGATGTTGTTACCGCGTACTTATACAAATCGCTTGATGTTGAAATTTACATGAGGATCTCTGAAGGATTGAAAATGCACGATGCATTAAGTTCAAAACCCAGAGAAAGATACTCAATCAAATTACAAAGATCTTTATATGGGTTAAAACAATCCGGATACATGTGGTAAAACCGACTAAGCGAATATTTGTTACAAAAGGGGTATGCTAACGATCCAATTTGTCCTTGCATTTTCATCAAGAAAAATATATATCAGGATGTGTGATTATCGTTGTCTATGTTGATGATTTGAATATCATTGGGACCAATGAAGAGATTTTGGAAACAATCTTTTACTTAAAGAAAGAGTTTGATATGAAAGACCTTGGGAAAACAAAATATTGTCTCGGTTTGCAGATTGAGCACTTGCAAAGTGGAATACTTGTGAATCAATCAAATTACACGAAAAAGATATTAAAGAGATTCAATATGGATAAATCAAATTCATTGAGGGCCCCAATGATCACCATATCCCTAATTTGGAAAAGAATCCATTCCGTCCATGTGAGAAATCTGAACAGATTCTTGGTCCAGAAGTACCATATTTCAGTGCCATTGGAGCTCTTATGTATCTCGCTAATTGTACTCAACCTGATATAACTTTTGTGTTAATTTATTAGCGAGATTCAGTTCATCTCCTACTAAAAGACATTGGAACGGAATTAAGCATGTGTTTCGTTACCTTCAAGGAACAATTGATTTGAGATTATTTTATCCCATCACTACGAAACCGGATTTGATTGGCTATGCAAATGCAGGTTACCTGTCAGATCCACACAAAGGGAGATTTCAAATTGGGTATGTGTTCACCTGCAGAGGGATTGCAATTTCTTGGCGTTCCAAAAAATAAACACTCACCGCAGCATCATCAAACCTTGCTGAGGTTATCACATTTCATGAAGCAAGTCGAGAGTGTGCGGGGTTGAGATCCATGACTCGACATATCAGAACCACAAGTTGTCTCCTATCAAATAACGATCTCATAACACTTTATGAAGATAATGCCTCATGTGTTAATCAAATGAAGGAAGGATCTATAAAAAACAGAACAAAGCATATCTCTTCGAAGTTCTTTTCATTTACTCAAGAGCTAGAAGAGAGTAATGTTATTAACACTCAGTATGTTCGTTCCTGTGAGAACTCAGCGGATCTCCTCACAAAGGTTCTTCCCACTTCAATATTCAGGAAACATGTTCATGACATTGAGATGCGAAAACTACAAAATTTATGAAGAAATCACCAATGTCAACATGGGGGGAGCTATGCGTGGCTATACTCTTTTTCCCTTACTGTGGTTTTTATCCCACTGAGTTTTTCCAAGTAAGCTTTTTTAATGAATCAGCATGAACACGTAGTTATTGTAATGAGCATTCCAGAAAGAGTGTTATGAATAATGAAATTCTCATTAGCAATGAGCTTGATTTTTTATAATTAATTATTTCACTATTCATTTAACCTATGGGGACACTATGTTATTACCCCCTAAATTCTCCTATAAATACCCCCTAAGAGGATGATGAAGAAAATTGCACCTCTCATTTCTCACTTTTTCACTTTATCTCATCCTTATATTCTTCTCCACTCTCTTCATCTTATTTTCTATATCAAGTTCCTTACCACTTTTTAATTAATTAGTGCAAAGTTGGTGATTTTCACAACAGAAATGAAGAATTTACTCTTATATAAAAATGAATTTTAATGAATTAATATGCAAAACGTCAGGATCCAAAAGGTACGTACATTTCTAAAATGGTAGAAAATACATTAAATTTTAAAAAAAATATTGTTTTGGTAAAAGGAAAAAGATTTTGGATATTGACATGACTTGAAAAATAATTTAATTTTTTTATTGTTATGTAGTTTCATATTAGTCACGTTGATTATATATGCGGTGTCTGAGTCTCCATTAGACCGGGTATTTTGGTTATATTTATTTAAAAAATATTATTATCCGACCTTGAGTTTAATGAAAAGTATTTTCATAAATTATGAAAAAAATAAGATTAAATTGTAAATTGAAATAAATAAAGATAAAATTTTGGGATTGCATAATCGGGTCATAAACTTATAACTACTCCACGTTGTATAGTAAATTTTAATATTGCAATTAAAATCTTTTAACTTTCTATTATTCTAATTAAATATCATCTTTCTATATCTTTCTATAAGACTATATATATGGAAAGACGTTTTTTATCAAAACTTTGCCTCTAATAAAAAATGTTGGTTTCCTAAGGCCTCTACTCACCGTCCTATTTCAACCTGCAATTTAACTATCCATTTAGTTAAAAATTTATAATTTTAATCCTAAAATTGAATTGGTATATAAGTATAAATACTATTTTGTGATAAAATGTTAGATTCGTTATATCATATATTTTTAAAATGTCAAAATTTCACAAGTTTTAAATATTTTTAATAAAAAATACTAAGGATTAAAAAAATTTCAAGTCAATTGTTAGAAATCAAAAGGTGAAATTTGAAATGGGATGGGGGAGTATTAATATTAGAGACGGGTTAAATTTCTTCTTAAGAGGAGAACATTCTCATTTGTGAAATTTAATTTTTCCTACTGAATTAAATTATTTTTCAAAAAATGTAATAAAAAATTATGCAGTTGCATTATAAAATATGTAGCATAAGAAATCATGTTTTTGAAATAAATGTACGGAGTAGATAAAAGTCATATAAATTAAATTGTAATTCACATAAAAATTGAGCTTAGGTTAATTTTTTTATAAAAATATATTTTATTAGAAAGTGGATTTTCACCAAATAAATATGTCAGGTAGACAAGTAATCTCTATTTTTGGCACACTTATTATATTGGGATTTTTTTAAATGACACATTTTTCATTTTTGGCAAGATTTCTTCAATTTCATTCACTCATTCTGTTTTTTACTTTCTACATTCAATTCCATTCACTTATTTTATTCACTTAAATTCAAGCACATATACCTATGGTGCCACAAAATAGAGAAAGATGGAGTATGACTAATATACACACATGGATGTATACAAAATGACATGTTGCAAAAGCTAATCACAATGTGCCACTTATCAAATTTCTTTTTCCAGTAGTATTTTATAGATTTTATATGTATTGAAATTTGATCATATAGACGTAAATAAGTCTTGTCCATAAGTTTATAGATAATCTACTGTATTTTTTTACTTATATGCTGCATTTCTTAAATTGCATAATAAATTTAGAAATTTAATTTTTTTATATTATATATTTTTATATTATATATTTTTATATTTTCACATTCAAATACACATTATTACTTTTAATTTTTAAAATTAAAAATTAAAAATTTATAAAATAAGTTACCGTAAAAAATATAATGAACTGCCTAGCTAATTCAAAGTCGCCGCGCTATATCGGGTGAAAATATGTCTCCTGAAGAGTAATATTTGCCAACTGGCAACCTACATTTTTACGTGCCCGGAACTAGACCTCTCTAGGCTCACAATTTGAATAGAAACCAAACCGACAATCTCATTTTCAAATTTGTATTAATAGTAGTTTTTTAACGTAAAATATAATTTCATCTCAATTTATGGAAAATGTTGAGAGTTGTTTGATAGAAAACTTAGGGGTGATGTCCATTGGATTAAACGCAAAATTATGATTTTTTTCTGATAAAGAATGTAATATCCACTAATCAAATTACTCCTCCTATCTCATTTCAAACTTCAATTTAACTATTAATTTAGTCAAACTTCCTAATTTTTTTCCTAGAATTGAATTGGTGTATACGTATAAATACTACTCCCTCCGGTTCTTTAAGAGTGACACATTTGCTTTTGGTACAAGGATTTAGAAAGGTAGAATTAGTGTTTGACAATTCATTGAAAGAGTAAAAAGTAAATTGAGTGGATGAAAACAACCTAGAATTTTCCAAAAAATGAAAGGAGACAATATTAAAAAAATCATCCCAAAAAAGAAAGTGAGCCAATGTTAGAAAATCGGAGGGAGTATTATGTGATACATTGTTAGATTCGTTATAACTTATAACATATACTTTCAAAATATCAACTTTTCACAAGTTTTAAATATCTTTAGTGAAATATATTAAGGATAAAAAAAATTTCAAATCAAATGTTGAAAATCAAATTGTGCAACATGAGATGGAATAGATGGAGTATAATAACCCATGAACTTAAACGCATGCGCGCAAATAGTTGATAGTAACTCTCAGGTGAGTCAAACGAATTTAAGGTAATTAAATGTGCAAATAATGACCATTTTTAAATGGGAAGAAAGACTGTCAGCCCAATCTTAGAGTAGTCTTCACTCGATCTTCAGGAGCGTCGCTATCCAGGTTGGAAGCAGAAGCAGTTGACTTGAAAAAGAACCATTGTCAAAATAAACACGACGATTACCGTTATAAGGAGTGACGTTATCCATGTTGGAAGCAGAAGCAGAAGCAGTCATGTGATTTGTAGCACTAGAATCCATGTACCAATCAGGAGTGACATTCAGTTGCTGATAATGTGGCAGAGCTGTGTCCGCGGAGTTTGCAACATTATCGCGAGTAACATGTGATAATTTATAACAAAATTCAGCAAGATGACCGGGGGCGATGGAACCACTGACAAACATAAATGCCCCCCCCCCCGTTCTTAGGAGGTGCGACACCGCAGCCGGCGATGGATTACGGCCGCCACCCCTTCC
>JAULKM010007888.1:0-14976 GCA_032355605.1 Rubia tinctorum | reverse complement strand
TCCAAATATTAAAATTTTACATGATATTAACATACGTAGCAAAAGTTATTAATGGTCAAACATGCCTTGAGAAAAAATGTAAAAAAAGTGTGCCAAACTCTTTTGAACGGAGGGAGAATAAGTAGATAAAATTAAATTTAAAAAGTAAGTGGTAGAATGAATGGATGAAATTGAACAATTTGCAAAAAAAAAGCCAATATAAAAAATAACAACACAAAAGGAAAAGTGTGACATGTATAAAGGAACGGAGGAAGTATCTTAATTTTCAAAAGCTTTTAGAGTACTTATTATAAAACTTTTTTTTTAGGATTAATCCTTCAATTTCATTGTAACCTTATTGTGCACTCTCTCCGTCCCAACAGAATTGACATGTTTGATTTTTCACAATTTTGAATGATCATGTTTGACCGGCAATATCTCTATCTACATATACCAATTTCGTATAAAAATTGATATTTAGATAAATTCATCAATATCTCACCTGATATATTTATTTTATATTAATTTATATTAATGGCCAAAGTTTATCAAATTTGACTTTGAAAAAATAAACATGTCAATTCTGCTGGGACGGAGGGAGTATCATATTCTATTTAAAAAATCATAATTAGTTTGACTCTATAGCCTAACAAATACCGTTAACTAGTAAATAACCAGTAAAAATATGATAATATTCTATGCAACATGACAAAAACGAAGGGATCAGTACTGATATCACAAATATTGAGTTGCTAGCCATAGATTATGAATTTCTGGTTTTCTCTATTCAATTTAGTGAAGCCTTGATTCATATCTTTATAAAGAAAAAAATTGCTATTTATTTCAATTGTGGTATATTCTTACAACTTGTTTAACATTCAAATAAAGTTTTTCATTTTTAAAAAAATCAAAGAGTGCAGCTACCTGTTTGTTTATATGATATAATTATTTCTGTAATGCATGATGAAATTTTTTTACATGCATATATTGTTGTATACACGTCGAATTCTGATTTTTGAGGAGATTTTTTCTAAAAAAAGAAAGGAAGAAGAAGAAGAAGTCACATCATTAAAGAGAAAGAAAGTGTACAAGCACATGAGGAGAGATTAATCATGTACAGTAATCTAATTCATTTTCTAGTAGACCGTACAATTATACACGTAATCTTAAATTAATTTAGAATAATAAAAGCGTCAAAACTAACCAAATTCCTACCTAATATACACTATTCACCTTGTGTTCGAACATCACACATTTTAGTTCAAGAGAAGTAGGCTCTGCATATAAATGTATTCTTTTTTTTAAATTAACGTTTTAAACTTCGTAAGCATGCTGTTTGTATAAGATAATTATACTACGCTGTCATTTTGGACAGTTTCTTGTGCTTCACTACTTCTTGATATGGATAAAACTTCACAAACTTAGCTTGGAAACGAGTGTATTGTGAATCGTCATGGTTTCCAAGATCGATACATTTTTAAATACTTTTAAATTCTTAAGAAGAAGATAAAGTCCCATATTAGTATATTACTCCATTCATCCCATCTCCATTTATATTGCACTTATTATCACGCTTTTCAAGAAATATTTTGACGGTTAATATGCTTATCTACTTTTAATGACCGTAAATGAAAAGTTGATATTTATAAACTACTTTTTACGATGAATTTAAAGAATATTATCATGTATGATAATATTTTTGTTCATATATTTATTCAAACATGTGAACAAATTTTGATAGAGAATAGTGTGAAAAAAGTAGAACTGCAAATAGAGTTGGGATAATGAGAGTAATTCTGAACTAAATTAACTCAATATATAAAGTCCTAAAATACCTCTAAATAGAATCAATTGAATATATGATATTTGTTACTAATTTAAGTTTGATGTGAGGGAGCGTGTAAGAGCCTCGTATGGTTGTGGACTAAGTTCACTAATTTATTTTTTTAGTTGTGGTACTTTTTTGGAGCATCTGTGATACTCAAAAACTTTGTTAAAATTATTAGTGACGCCTTGTGAAATGTTTCTATTTTGCGTGTCACTAAAATATTGTGACGCGTTGAGGTATCGTTATAATTTTTGTGATGCTTTAACATGCAGTTCAATTTAGAAGTGTCTCTAAATTTGTGACATGGATTGATGTAGTAATTTAGTTTAGTGACATGTGCACGTGTCACTAATATTTTGTGACACATGAAGGTGAAACAAATGTTGTGACATTTCCTTACCTGTCGTAAAATCTGCGTCACTACTGGACCTTTTCTTATAGTGGTTATACCTCAATATATAAGATCATGGGTTTGGGGCAGAGGCAGGAAATAGATATGGTAGGAGCTACTGGAATAAAAAAATTACACAAATTACAAAATTACTCTCAATAATTTTCTACAATTTTCTTCATGGAGGGGGCCAAAGTGGATCCGTGCCCTGTCGTGGGTCATGAAATGTGTTAAGAGTCTCACATGGTTATGAATTAAGTTATAACTCAATGTATAATGTCATGAGTCGTATAATGTCATGAGTTAGAGAACGCATCAGAGTTTCACATAATTGTGGAATAAATTATAATTCATTATTGAAGAAATTGTAAAATGAGCAAGAATTGAGTGTGAAAAGGTAGAACTTGATGAAACAAGTTTGGAGCGAAGAAGAGACTTATCCTAGCATAGTGTCCATTTTGTAATGTTGCAGAAAACGTGTTCATCCATTAGCTTTATATGTGCAGCTATGGAGAGTGCAAAACAGAATCGGCATAGTCAATAAAGCTCATACATGGACACTCCAACGAATTCATAAACAAACAAAACAACCAAACTTCTAAAGAGAGCGACGTCGTATCATTGTTCCCACAAATAAAATATAAACAATATACATAATAACGTATGAAAAAAAACTGCCGTGAAACCGTCTCACCATAGCAAATAGTGAAACCAGGAATCAAACTGCAATAAATAGGAAGGAAGTTGAAAAATAGGACCTGATTGCAAAATAGGAAAATAGGATGAAAATGGATAAAAAACCGGGTTTTAACAAAAATAGGCCAACACGATTTTCTCTCCCCCTCCCAAATAACTGACAGATATTTTCCTCCCAAAATGAAGGAATTTTATTACTCTTCAAACTCATCCCAAAATCATGCTACAAAACACCGAATTCAAGCTCTGAAATCGCCGATCAAAGCTCTGCAATTCCCCGGCTTAAGCTCGCAATCAAGCTCCGAAATCAGAATCTGCAAATGTTCACAAATATGACGAAATTGGATTTTGCGATGGAATTCTGTGGAATTTAGCGGCGGAACGATCGAACAACAACAAATTTTAAAGCTTCTAACATCTGCGAAGTTGAAATAATCGAGGTAATATGAAATTTACGGCTGAAAATCTTAGTTTTATGGTTGAAATTTCAATGATATGAAATCTACGATCTAAGATCTTAGTTTTACAGTTTAAAATCTTAGTTTTAACGGTTGAAAAATACAATCTAAGGTGTTGCTGTTATAAAGTATGGAAAATGAAGCAATTCAAGACAATGAATTTTTTTTGTATGGGGGAGAAAGCAACGAATATGTTCAATATGAAAAGTCAACAAGTTTACTTCCATGTTTGATTTTGATTTTGTATATAAATTTAAACGCATGAAGTAATTGCATGAACACATGAAGTAATATTTTTATATTGTGAAATATTTTCTGCCAGATCTGAAATTCAGTTATATGCATGCTGTAAAAAATGTTGGTGTTTTTTTTTAATTTTTTGAAACGTATGAAGTAATATGATGAACACTGAATGTAAATGTATGAACATATGAAGTAACGTGATAATATTCTGATGGACAAATCCCCAAGGTCTGAATTTGGTTATATGCAATTTTTTGGAAAAATGAAGGTGTTTTATAATTTGCGGGAAAATGTGAGATAATATGATGAACATTGGATGTAACGGAATAAATACATGAAATAACGTGATAATATTCTGATGAACAATTCCACAAGTTCTGAAAATTGGCTATATACAATTTTTTTGGAAAAATGAACGTGTTTTATAATTTTCTGAAAAATGTTAGATAATATGATGAACACTAGATGTAAGGGCATAAACACATGAAATTACATGATAATATTCTGATGAACAATTCCCCAAGTTCTGAAATTTGGCTATAAGCAATTTGTTGGGATAATGTAAGTGTTTCTTAATTTTCTGAAACGAATGAAGTAACACAGTAAATAAATGATGTATTTGAATGAACACATGATGTAAAAATATTGAACTTTGTTAGATGATTATTCAAAATCTAATTAGATGGATTTTTTTCTTCAATATTTTAATTAATATATTTTCATGAAGCAAATAAATAAAGTCTATAAAATGGATACATAAAAAAAGCTTTCTGCATTCATTGAAAAACATGTGTTTTTAATTTTTCTAAAATGTATGAAAGAACATCGTAAATAAGTTATGTAACTGCATTAACACGTGATGTAAATATATTGAACTTTGTTAGATGATTCTTCAATATCTAGAATTCAATTGCATACATTTTGTTAAGAATATTTTTATGTTTTAAATTAAACTTAGCACAAGAACTAGTATGTTAAATACACGATGTAACTCAATAAATAAATGATCTATTGTGCTGAATGTCTAAATTTAATTAGTATGATTTGTTATCAAAATATTTTGACATTGTTTCTCTCTATACATAATTATCACTGACTAAAAAATTGTTTGTGAAACCAGTACTAATTTTTTAAAATGCAAGAACTACCCAATATAATAGCCGATGTAATGAGTTACTGAAAGGATACATATTTGCATGACCATATTTTGTCACCAATTTAAGCGACCTCTCAAAAGTTGATGTCACAGATTACTTCACAGGTTTGAGAGCAAAATCACTATCATAGTTTCATGATTTATACCGAAAATAGTCAAATATATTGGGATTTGGGGTGCAATGTCCAACACAAAAAGGTAAAAAGACGGAACCATTCTAGAGAAGTACTTTGTCTGCTCGTGTCAGGGAAACACAAAAGTGAAGAATGAAACACCCGACACACCTTCCACCAACAATATCATTGAAGAGGGCTCTGAGAAGAAAAGAAGAAAAACAAGAAAAAATATGGTTACAAGAACAAGATGCAAAACTAGAATTTGGGTTAAATTTATCGATGGAGCCCATGAAGTTTTGCATCACGTGAGCTCACAATCATCCTTTCACTCGAGTTGAATGGAAGTATTTGTAGAGAAGTGAAAGGAGAATTATAGAGGAAAAAAGGAAAGTTATAGAAGGAATGGAAGGCGCGGGATTAAAATCTGTCCATAGATTCAAATTTATAACTTGTGAACCTGGTGGTATTCAGAATCTAGGACACATGATTAAAGATAATCTAAACTACGTGAACAAGTTGCGCATGAAGGAGATCGAAGGAGGCGATGCTCAGATCGAAGGAGGAGATGCTCAGATCGGAGGAGGCGATGCTCAGATCGATGAGTATCGAAGAGAAAGATTTCTTCTTCAGAGTTAAATTGGGTGATAATGGTAAGCTAACACATTGTTTTGGAGGGACTCAGTGATGAAGGAAGACTGCTCCCTCTACGGAGATCTAATGGTATTTAACACAGCATACAGGTATGGTTTTGATTTTGAAAAATACATTTAAACGCGTGAAGTAAAGGCATAAACACATAAAGTAGTTCTATACAAACACGATGTAACTTCCTGAACACATGAAGTAAAAGTGATATAATTCTGCTTAATAATTTACCAAGGTCTATATGTATTTTGTTGAGAAAATTTAGGTATTTTTAAATTTGTTGAAATGTACGAAGTAACTTATTAAATAAATAGTGTAATTACATTAACACATGAACTAACATGATCTAACTTTGTTAAATGATTCGTCAACATATAGGACTAGCAAATACAACTTGATTTGTGCTCCAATAGTTGAAATGAACAACCATGGAAATATAGTGATGTTTGGATGTGCTTTCATTGCCGACGAGAAAGCTTCAACTTTCAAATGGCTTCTTGATATTTTCAGAAATCAATGGATGGTAAGATCCAATAACTATATTTACAAACCAAGATCCAGCCATGGCCAAACCAATCGAAAAGGTGATGATTCTTAAATTTGATTGATCTAGACTATTTTGGTTTCATATGTTTATATACTTACCTTTATTCTTTAGTTCATTAGTTCATGTGTTACAAAAATAATGGTTATTCTTTCTCAAAAAGAACATCTTATGTATAATTTCAGTATTCTTTCTCAAAAAGAACACTTGATTATTGGAAAAAATCACCAATTACTTTCTATGTTTATGTCATTAGTACGTGTTTAGTTTGATTTAGATCATATGTTTGTTTATGAACTTGTTAAGAATAAAATTATTCATAAAAAATTTCAGGTTTTCACAAACACGAGGCATAGATTGTGCTATGGCATATTACACAAAATGCCATCAGTCATTTTGGTGAATTAAAAAAGGACGGTCTCTTCAAGGAAGCATTTGAGTATTATTTGAAATACTGTAAAAAAAAAAGAAGATGAATTAAAAATGGCATGGAACAATATGATCAAGAATTTTCACCTTGAAGACAAGGAATGGTTCAAGAGGCTTTATTCTATTAGAGATAAGTGGTGCCCTGCATTGAGCAAAGTCTTTTTTCTGCAGGAACTCTTTCATCACAACGAAGTGAGAGTATAAACAAAGCTTTGTCATTCAACGCCAGCAAGATGACTACACTCAACAGGTTCTTAACCATCTCCAATGAGACTATTTATTGCTGGAGAGTAAAGGAAATAGCAACAGAAAATCAATGCTCAAAATCAGTGCCAAAGTCAGCAATACATGAATCAAAACTACTCAAACATGCAACTCAAGAGTACACATTGTCAATGTACTATAAATTTGAGAAGGAATACAATATTTCACAAGCAACCAAAGCATCTAAATTTTTCGCTCTAGGATCGGCAACAAAGTATGAAGTAAGTCCAGCAAAAGATAATACAAAAGTTGAAATTGTGACATTCACACAAGAAAGTGGAATGGTGGAAATAAACTGCTCTTGCAATTTTTTTGAAGAAACATGTATATACTGAAGAAATATAATATACATGTTATCTATTATGTTAATGTCTTTAGTTCTTATGTTTGGATAATTAGTTCTTGGTTCACACGTTCACCTTTTTAAGCATGTTTCATAGAAAGTTTATGATATTACATCTTATATATGTTTCATTAGTTCTTCATTTTAATATTTAAATTTAAAATGTAAGACATTTTATGCTTTAGAGCTTTAGTTCAGATGTTCATCTTATTAACATGTATGTATGAATGGTTATCTTTTTATGCAAGGAATGCTCTATTTTCACTGTATCCTAATACTGCACATCAACTCAATCAGTGAGATACCATCACAATATATTATGAAGCGATGGACAAAGCTTGCTAAAATACAAGTATGAGACAGACTGAAAGCAGCCCATGAAAATTAAGAACTGGACAAAATCAAAGACAAAGTTCCATGGCGATGCCAAGTGGCAAGAAAGTACTACAATCTGGTCCTAAAATTTGAAGGTGACATAGATACTTGGAAAATTCTTGAAGAAAGCCTCAAAAAAGACAATGAAAAGGTGGAGGAAATTCTTGTCTCAAAAATTACAAAGGAAGATGAAAATTCAAGTAGAGTAGCAGAATCTTCCATCACTAAACCACCTACAATCAAATATCCATATCCCATAAAGACAAAAGGAAGAAGCAAGAGAATTGAAGGATGGAAGCAGAGAAAAAACCAAAGACAAAGGAGTTTGGTACAAAGACACCAAAGCAACAAGTCTATACCTATGAGATTCAATTTGACATTGTATTTATATTATTATTTTGTATAATTAACTTAAATTCAAAGACTTATCATTTAACTTGCTCTTCAAATGCTTTATAATCCTGAAATGAAATTGCAGTTTAATTAAATAAAGATATATACAACCATGCAACTTGTGTGTGAAACTAATAACTCAAATACATAAACTAATGAAAATATACATGAACTAATGATAGAAAAAGTAAGTTAAAATATGAGCGTCGAAAAGTAAATCACAGCACATTGTTAGAAAATTTCTAATTTTTGAATTAATCAAAAAAATAACCGAACTATATACATAAATAACCGAAAAATATTCCTAAAGGACACATGACTGTAAACAGAATAATACATTAAGTAACAATCATAAAAGATGGCAAGTTTGGTAAAACAAAACTTCACATAAAAAATATCATCTCTACAAAACCTGTTAAACTTTAATAACAAACTAAATCTATAAACAATAGAACTAAAGAGATAAACGTCATAACTAAGTGATACTAGAACCATATTAAAAAATTACAAGTTTTAATCCAGTTAAAATAAAAAAAATTCAAAAATAGAGGGAACTAAACATTCAAAATCAACTTAAACTCCTACCAAATTCAACAAATCCACCAAATATTCAAATTCAAACACCTAGGAAATTAAACAAATCCAAGTTTTAAATTACAGGTTCAAGCAAACATCTTTAACTCCTTTATTTTGTGTGGAGGAACTCGATCCTCCTAGGCCTTCCAATTCACCATCAGGAAACAAGTTAAACGTTGGGAGAGGTTGGTTATGTGGCCTTGTCCTCCATTTGCAATCTTCATCTGGGTTTGTGCACTAGTCCCTACACTCGGTTGCAAGTCTCGCAATGCCTCATCCACAACATCACTCTTCCCCTTCTCCAATCTATCAAACATGTCAGAAGTAATAACTTCAAAGTTACGTTTCACAATATTGAGAGCCTTATCATAAGCCTATATAGGAAAATTATCATTAAGTTCATACTCCAAACTAAACACTGAAACACATAGAGAATCATACTAAGCAACAGAGATAACACAACAAATGCATAAGGTAGAATTTTTAAACACTTACATTATTAGAAAGACTTTTAAGCATGGAATTTTTTAGAATTCCCTCTGGGATTTTGAATCTCAGCACATCATCATCTTCAGGGCCAGCATCAAGAACCTTTTCCTTCCTAATCTGAGAAACTGGGACTACAACTACATTTTGAAATAAAGGAGCTCTAATTTCAGTCTGAGCCATATAACCATCTTTCACTTTTCCATCAAAACTGATTGAATAACCATACTTCACCAAGATTGTCCTGTCATAACCTCCTCCAAATTCCAACAACCGCACTCTCTCCCTTAACTTTGTATTAGTCCAATGCTGCACTAGAGGAAGAGATGTTGGCTCCAACACCCCCACGGACAGGAAATCTATGTAAGTACTCAATGAGAAGGATAAGGACACAAGCACTACATGTTTGGTATTCGTCATTGCTCTTATATCTCTTGATCATTGAAGCTATACGATCTAACACAAAACTACACCAATCGAGATTCTTAATCTCATCAACATTTTCTACAGTTTCATGGATTTTCATATCTACCTTACCCGTAGATATAGGAGCTAAAAAGTATAAAGAGAAATAAATGAAAAAAAGTCTTTTAAACTCATCCCCACCCTCCTTAAGTTGAGTTATCCTAGTCAAAAGTAAGTGAAGAGGTATATCCTTTTCTGTCTCCCTACCAAACTTAGCCTTATAGCTATCTCGCAATTCCATTCCAGAATTTCTTTTCGGAACAACTTTCTTACCAGGGTTTCTGGGCAAGCACAAGACATCATATATATCGTCAGCAGTAACAAAATACCTATCTACCCCAACAAGCTGAACACATGTAGATGGATTAAAATTACTGACTAACCATGGCATTATACCTCCGGGAAGTGCAATCTCGAATCTTAGCTTCAATAAACTGCCAAAACCAATCGCCTCAACATCAGTCTTCTGTTGATCAGTGAGATTAGAGCAGAGATTTGTGACCTTTACGTGCTGGCTTCCAGGCATAAATTTCTTTGAAATCCTGGAAAAAAAACATAATACAGTAAGTTACTTAATATTCAAACTATGCACATAAATACCCAAACTAAGAGAAGAAACACATAAAGTAATCATAGAGTAATTAAATATGGAAAATTTAATTAATAAACAACCAAATCATAATTAAAAAAAAATTTAAAAGTAACTTATTGTATGATAAAACCAAATAGTTAAACACATACATTATATATATAGGTACATGAACTATTCATAATGAAACTATACACAAAAAGTTATTAAACAATAAAACTAAAAACTTAAACCAACACATCAACAATTAAAATGTATACTATAACAAAACACTGAAGCACCAAAATTAAAAGATAAAATACCTGAACTACTAAAATTATATTTAAAAAATCAAGTAATTATGCAAAAAAATTGAAAGACTGAAATATCAAAATGAATGTCTACACATATAAGGTAAAATAATAAATACATAAACTAAACAAGATACCTAGAACCATTGCCAAGCTTAAATTCAGCAATTTTCTTAACCTACCGTGTCATTTCAGCACCATCAATAGAACTCACTGCTAAACGATGAGCAGGAACATTCCTCTTCGACACAGGTTCTCTAACCACAACATCTGCAATGCCTCGCTTGCGATTTCCCGCAACCGGAGATTTTTTGACGGACCACGTCCATCTCCAGCAACATGCTTAATAGGGCTCTTATCAGCAGGCTTCTTCGGAACGGGTTTTTTTCGCTATGTGTTTCTTCGCTGCAGGATTCTTCTCAGCAGGTTTCTTCACAGCGAGCTCCTTCATATCGGGCTCCTTCACTGCAAGCTCTTTTGTTTCAGGGTCATTCACTGCGGGCTCCTTCACAGGAGGCTTTTTTTGCAGCTGGCTTCTTTGCAACCGCCTTTTTTCGCTGCAGACTCCTTCGTTGCAGGCTCCTTTGCAACCGACTTCTTTGCAACCGACTTCTTTCTTGCAGGATTCTTAGTAGGGGGCTTCTTGGCATCCACCTTCTTCACAGCCAGCTTCTTTTCATTCCCATCAGAAACATTTTCTTTGCCTTTTTCATTTGCTGACACCACTGGAGAAGGCACTTCATCAAAATCATCATCTTTAAGAAAATCATCATCTATAAGTATAGTTCGAACAACAATAAACTTCTTCCTAGCCCATTGCTTTCTCTAAGTTTTCTTAATTTCAACAACAAAACACAAATAGAAAAAAAATCAATATATTAAATTAAAAACACAAAGTTGAAGTAGAAAAAGGTATATAACCAATACCAGGATCAATTTCGCTTCTTAATTCTTCAATGATAACTTTTATCCAGCACTTATGGGATCCTCAACAACATTAGTAGAACCTAATTTTTAAAAAAAATGTTAACTAATTATAAATGAACATAAAGTAATTAAATATACACATTAACTAATATATTGAAAATTACATCAACAACAACATTTCTTTCAATATCTACTGCACTACCATCAACAACAGCGTTCTTTCAATATCTGTTGCACTACCATCAGCCGCATCATCCTTTCCAGTTTCTAATATAATTACAAAAGCTAATAAGTTAAATAGCAGAACTAACTATTTATATATATGAACTAATAACTCAAAAAAAGAGAGAGTTGAAACTCGTAAAACTAACCACTTTGTTCAATATTTACTGAAGGTGAAGGACTAATGATCACTTAATTCTCCACAACTACATCATAAAAATATTTCATATAAATTTTAAAGCACAATCTCCAATCTCATCTAATAAGTTAAATGGCAGAACTAGAAATTTATGCATATGAACTAATAACTCAAAAATAATTAGCTGAAACTCCTAATACTAACCACTTTGTTCAATATATGCTGAAGGTGGAGGACTAATGATCACAGACTTCTCCACAATTACATCATAAAAAAATATTCAACTAATAAGTTTCATACCCAAACTAACAAAATGATAATAAATCATAAAGCATAAATCGAACCTGATTGTGTAACATTGATTGAAGCTGGAAATGGAGGATTACTGACAACAGTTTCGATCTCAACAACAACCATATAATACAAACAAAATAATTAAATACCAAAGGTAAAGTACTAAAAAGTAAAAGTAAAATAAAAAGAGAACATAATAGATTAAATTTACCAAACTTATACTCACCCCTAGTCAGATTACATCCAGCTACAATAAAAAACAAAAAAAATTAAATATCAAAGGTAAAACATTAAACAGTAAAAGTAAAACAAAAGGACAAAAGAATAGATTAAATTTACCAAGCTTATCTTCACCTATAGTTAGATCACATCCAGCTACAATAAAAAATAAAAAAATTAAATATCAAAGGTAAAAACTAAACAGTGAAAGTAAAGTAAAAAATTAAAATTTCAACCATTAACAGATGAACCAGCAACTCTATCTGGCTTATCCACACCAGATTTACTACCACTTTTGCGCAGTCTTTTAACAATTTCTGCTATAAAAAAGAAAGGAAATTATCAACAATACATAAAGCAGTCAATTAAAAACCAACAAAAATATGAAATAAAATTTCATCATATTTAAATACATGTTGTAGTAGTTTTTTGCTGATTCCTTTTTCCTTTTAAGAAGAGGAGCTTTAGAACTTGAAAATTACACAATCAATTAAAAGAAAAACATGAATATTAAAATGAAAATTTTACAAACTGAAAATATACATACCATCTTTAACATCCAATTTAGATTGCAATAGACTTGATTTCCTCCAGCCAATAACATCATCTACATTAAAAACACTCATCACATAAACACATAAATAAAAAACTGAAATATCTAAAGTAAAGAGACAAATATAACTATGTATATAATTATAAAGAAACAGAATATAAAACGATTAATATTAAGTAAGAACAAAAGTAACTAAATTAATCACATAAATGGATAAACAAACAGAGTCTAAGCTAAACCGCAACAGAGCCTAAACTAAACAGAAAGCATGCAAACTAAACAGAGACTAAACTAAATCACAACAAATCCTAAACTAAACCTTAACTAAACACATAAACATGCAAACTAAAAATATAAACAGGCCAACTAATTTGTTATATACCATTTCATACCACTAAAACCACAACATAAAAAAAAAAACATAGCAACAACTAAAAATTTAGCAAACAAAGCAACATAAAAAACTATATATATATATATATATATATCAGAATCCATAAGAACGAAGAAGCCATCCAAACAATTTACAATGGAACAGAAAAACAACAAAAAACCCTAATGATACAAAATATATTTAAAAAAAGAAAAAACCTTGTGATTCAATTGCAGATGAGGTAGGAACACAGTCATCAACATTCAAGTCATCTTTACGAGCAATAGCTTCCTTCATTTCATCATATCTACAAAACCACAAACACAAATCGAAAACACACAATATAAGACCAAAATAACACATGCACAACCGGATTTAACGGCGAAATCAACAGGAAAACAACCAGAAACTTGAAGAAAGCAAAATGCCTAAAATCTTAACTCTATTGGACCACAAAATCCATTTTTTTGCAAACCTTACCTCTATCAGACAGGAAACAACAATCCGACGCAATGCAAGCTTTGAAATCGTGATTTTAAACTGAAATCGAGCTGTTGAAATCAAATTTGAAGGAGCAGTTTCGAGAGGGTTTTTGCGGTTTTCAAAATTTTGATTTCAATGACTAGAGAGAAATGAAACAAAAACTGAAAAATAACTAAATTATATAACTTATATACTATTGCAACTAAGGTCCTATAAATATTTAAAATTTCAGAGATGCCTCTGGTCTCACCATAAACTTGGGTGAGACAGTTCTCATCCAAGTCTTTGTATTAGAGCTATTGTAACACTTTCTTTGCAACACTTATTTCAAATGTTACAATAGCTTATAAAGTGTTAATTAAACCTTTGAAAAGTGTTACATAAATATTGAAAAGTGTTACTTAATTTTCAAAAAGTGTTGCATTAGATCTAATGTAACATTGACTAAGGTACTTGTAAAAGTGTTACAATAGGTTCAAAGTGTTACAATAACACCTAAAGTAACACTTTTACAAATATCACCTTAGGCGATGTTACATTAGACCTAACGTAGCACTTTTAAAAATTTAGGCAACAATTTCCAATATTTATGTAATATTTTTCAAAAGTTTAAGTAACACTTTGTAACATTTTAAATAAATGTTGCAAGGAAAATGTTACATTCATCTTAGTTTGTACGACATTGACCATACAGAAAGAAGAATTTACAGATCTATTGTTTGATAATTTAATGAAATTTATGGATGATATTAAACTCCCTCTATGGCTCTATCTGATTGTCAATTCCAATTTCAAACATATATTTAAAAAAATTTATATTATATAATGGAAACTATAATAACATCATATGGTTAGATAAGGGATTAAAATATAATTATTTTTAAATAAGATTAATTAATTTTAGAGGAATAAGTTTAATTAACGCAATTGATTCCTTTTGAATTGTGACAGTGATCCAATAATTAAATAAATGGGTTGATATTTTTATTTATTGAAATAAAAATCTTTTAATTTATATACATGTCTGTGTATGAGGAGCTGGGAAGAGATAAACAAGCATTATCAGTGTGTTTTTTTTGAATACGACTAGTTTCGAAATCGGCTTAAACTATGTTCTTCATGAAAATTGTTCTATTAAATAATAGTAATATATGTAATTATAATTAGATTATAATTCATTTTCTAGTTGAGTTTAAATCTTTTGTACTTCTATATAATGTAACCCAGAGTATGAATACAAACACACAATGATTACCCCATAAATTTTTCATGGTATCACAGCCTAAAACTCTAAAATTTTGCACTTTAAATTTTCCGGCTGTCTTTCCGATTTATGATTTCTGCCCAGTTTTCGGAGTGGACCTTTGCTTGGTTTCCGCCGCTGCCGACGAGCCTCGGTCTTGCTTTGCTTAGACATGTACGAGCTGATAATGGTACATAATTTCTACCTTTGAGATCCTACTTTGCTGAGTTTGGGATTATTTTTGAGACATCCATGGT
>JAULKM010007878.1:0-14977 GCA_032355605.1 Rubia tinctorum | reverse complement strand
GGCTCAGGAGTTGTGAATTACTTAACTCGTTTCCTTCTCTGCTGAATGTTAGTGTTAGAAAATGGAAGAAGCAAAGCATCTTTAATCACACTAGAAGAAACGTTCTTATCAACAATAACATCATCACGAGGTTCATTGAAGCAAGATAGGACAAGTAAGATCTTTTTATTGGGCAATACATCATCACCATCGAAATTATATTCCTTAACCAATGATGTCATCACTAACATTATTATTAACATAGGTATCATCAACATGATCATCACAATTGAAGCTCAATGTATGATTTTTCTATTCACTCTCTTCATCATCATTGATGTCATCTAGGCTTTCATTCTCATTAGTCATGCAAGGGTTTTTGAATTGGACAAGCTCTTCCAACAAAGATATGCCATTTTACATAGGAGAGGGAATAGGTGAATCATGCTCAGACTAATAAATTTCAAATCCCACCTTATTAAAGTCATCCTCTAGGGTTAGGGTCTCTAAATTAAAATCTATCTTAGTTCTTGACATTTTAGAAAAGGTCTCCCCAATAATATTGAGGGCGCACCATCGTGCACTACGTCAAGGTCAGAAAAGTCAGCCAAAAACACTAAATGTCTTACTCTAACTGTTAATCCTTAAATAAGCCTTGAGGGCTAGTTTGGGAGTGATTGGCTAATTTGAAAATTACCCTAGTTTCTTTAAACTCACCTATGTCAAGGTTTTCATAAAGGCTCACTAAAAGAAACAACACCTTTTACCTCGGTTCTGGAGGGGAGGCCTTTATACCTCCGATTTTTGGCAATAAATAACCAAGGTAAATGCGGCCAAAGTAAAAAAGTATATTTTTTACCTTTGTCAAAACTGAGGTAAAAGGTATTTTTTACCTCGGTTTTTAGAGAAATGAACCGAGTGAAAAAGTCAATAGATAACAGTGTTATTGATGACCGTGCAACATCGATATATAAGTGCTCCCAGCCAACATACCAGAAAACCTGCGACATCCTTGTTGACGACGTCCCAAAGTATAGGTACCAAAGTCGTTCACACATGTAAGCGATGTTGCATGTCCGTCATTGCTTTAGTCGACACCCAAGCTTTGATGAAGTGGCACATGGGTTGGCACCACATCATTCTAGTGATCAAACGTTGCTTGCATTAATGAGACTCGGGTGCCGTGAATGTTATGTACGAGGTGCTTATGATGTCTCTTAGAAAGATCTCAGTCATTTCCATATACGATCAGTAATTTTAACGATCGGTAAGCAATGTCGGTTTCATGGGGTTGGGATTATCAAATGGTAAATTAAACGTGCGTGACATCGGAACTTAAAATGTAAACAGAAATACAATATTCATCAAAAGTGTTCCTTATACATATAAGAAATACAAATACCACACCTTCAATACACAATAAAAGTTATCAAAATTCTCACAAAATGAACTTTACCATTTATACTCAATAACTAGATAAAGAACTATATTAAAGTGTCAAAAAAACTTTTGAAAGTATCGATGGAAATTTTAGAGAATGATGCTCACACCAAAAACTTAATCTAACACCAGTACCTCACATAGTTGATGGGTAAAGTAACTCTTTCAAATGTTTTGCCATCATGAAAACATTCTAGCTTTCATGCACGTCCTTTAAGTGCCTGATGGTGTACGATAATTTATCTTCAGGAAAAGACCACAACATGGAGTAAACAGTTAATGAAAATAGAGGTTGGGCATAGTCTTGTCATTGTGCATGTTAACCAATGGATCTATCACCACCTTTGCAATTTTGATTGCAATTGTCTCGGGGGCTTCTGATGTAATGGATCAAACTAGAACACCGTTTTTGTGGGAATAACAAAGACGGAGACCATCCAACGTGTGCTAAAATATGAAATTAGCATTAATTTATTATAAACACATAATCTATTATAAAATAAAAATAATTGTAAGTAAGTAAGTACAGTTGACTCACCTGTCATAAAATGGTGCGATATATATCGAATTCTCCATTTTCATCAACCGCGAGCTCATGTAGGTCAAACGCTCTTCCATCCCCAAATGTTCACGTTTGATCTGAAATGGGAAAATAACCACTATTCACATTTAAATTTTGGAAATAGATTGTACCTGAAAAAACCTACATACAAAGTAAGTCTAAATAGATTTATAAGCAATGCAATACTTACAACAATGAATAGTGATTGGTTGATGGATTAATAGTTACTGGCAATGTAGTTACATGAAGGGAGGGGTAAAATTATTTAAATGGAACACGGTTTCAAAATTCTCCTTCCGGATTATTGGATTTACCTTGTACCCAAAAATACCAACTTCTTCCATTGTAATTTTTACAAAGACGATGGAGGGTGAGTTGTCAAAATCGTGTAGATTTTTTTTAGATATCCATTCCTTGAGTGATTGAATGAAGGTGACTTCATTCCAGGGACACAAGATTTTATAGCATTAAGATCCTCCAGTGTACTTGCCTATTTTGCCAGGCTAATAATTCTTTCCTGGATCTACATGAACTCAATTTGGAAAGTTATGTATGAAATTGTTGTCTCGGCTCATGTTATACGAAGCCACCATATTTATTATTTTACCTCCTCGAGGGGCATGTTTTCCATAATTGAGACCAAATGTAGGGGGGCACTCAACAAATATTCCAATAGCCCCATCCACTATAGTTGCATCAGCATCTAGGATTGGAAGAACTATACCATCTATTAGGGTCTTAGTGATATTAACCACCACATTTTCCTTCTTGACTAGCTTGTGATGATGAAATTAGATAGATGTGTACACTTTACCTTAATCACATGGCTCTCACCATCAACACGTTCGACTAGAAGAATGTAGAAGGAATTATCCTTCACAAGCAGACTAGCTAAATTGAAACAAAGTATAAAATAATTTGAATAAGAAAAGTGTAATATAATTACTTATACCTTCAAGTTTCTTTGGTTTGCCTCTACCAATTTCATTCTTAGTCGGTCGAACACAAAAGGCATTATTGAAGTCGAAAACGATGTTTCAGGCTTACTGTCACACACCAGGTGGTCATATGTTGGATTTTTTTAAGAAGAAGCACAGGGGGTAGTAAAGGGTGTTGGATTAGAACATGCTAGGATTCTCTTCAAGTCAAGTGGCATTCTCCTCTCTTTTAATTCTTGCAGGACATAAGCAACTAGTTGGGCAACTGTATATTTCAAAGCATCAATCTTTATCTGTTGAGTACTTGACGGTATCAACCTTCGTTAGCCGAGGTGTGATAAATATATCCCTATGTGTAGTGAGAGTGCCGACATTCTGGACTGGGCCTGAAAGTTCTTTCTTGTTCAGTGCTACACCAAGTATGTCTTTCTTTCCAACCCCGACGAAGAAGCCGGACTGTTGTTTTCTTTTTAAGTCCTCCTAAAAATTACCAATATCGGATCACATTTATTTCATCAAATTTTATCTTAAAACATTCCTCATATATCAAATCAACTAAATAGTTGGTAAACGTACCATTTCTTAGGCTACCACCTCCGCATCTTTCGATTGGAACTTACCCACTTCATTCCCGCTCCTTTTGAATCCTTTCAACCATTTTTCAAATTGGGGAACCTCATCCGGTTTGGTTTATTCCGTTGAATTCCTTGCTTCTTCTTCCATTATCTCATGCTAAGGTTTGTCAAATACTCGAGCCTCAAACATATATTTCATGATAATTCTTTTGACTTGTGAGTACCCTCCTCGATTCATGGTGTGTCGCATGTTGTTTTCTTTTGCAAACTCAACATGTTTTGCTCTTTGACCAAGTGATAACATAAAAAAACTGTGGTTTGGTTATGAAAATGAAGAAGGGAAATGATGGGGTACAATAGAGAGTCATTGCCCTGTATGTTTGCAACATCGGTCAGTTGTCGCTAAGAAAATTGCATCAGTCGAATGAACATCATGCAACGTCGCCTATACTGTCAGACTGAGACAATGCCTAAACTTGTTGTTAAATGATATCGCACACTACTTGATAGAAATGATCTAGATCCTGAGTTGTACCATGCGATGTTGCTTTGTCCTGTTTGTGGTACTCTAGTTTCAGAAAATAGGGCCTGTTATAATTATTGAGCAATGACGATCACAAACTACATGCACAACGGATTTTTATCATGATAAAGTATTCATGCATATGCTAGTCTATCCAAGAAAATATGGCTTTTCCTACAAATATAATTATGTATCCACTATGTATATTCTTCACGGCATGTAACTGAGAATTTCGTACAAATTCTTTGTTAGAAAGCTTTCTTCCAACGAACCCTTCCAGCTTAATTAACTAATAAATGGATGCTTAATTGTTGGGTTGTAATTTCTCTTCCTTTCAAAAATGTAATCCCTAGCCAATTTGGCTTTGAAATCTCTCCATCCCTCTCCCAAGCGCCGTATGGTTCTACTTTTCAACTTTACCATGTCTCCACACTCAAAATTGAAGGCTAACTCGAGGGCTTTCCACAGCTTTTCCTTGTAAGAATCATCGACCCCAGGCTATGACTTTTACATGAATATGTCTACCTTAGTCCTCGCAATTCATCCTGCGTAACTAGACCACTAATATCTTTCTTCGCCTATCACATTTCCTATGTGGTCAAATTTCATTGGACATTTGATACCTTTGACCATCATGTCTATTAATTTCTTACAAATAGCTCTATCCTGACCTCACTTTTTTCATTTAGATACATTATCTTTTATCCCTCCTTCGGGCCATTTCCTCTTATCATGGATCACCACTCCATGACCAAAAAATTAAATTATGTTATCACACAACACTACATCATCCACAATACTAAGTTAATTAATCGCACAAAATGAAGCTACAAATGTGGTCCTAAAGAAATATTTTTCCACAACAACACTATATTATCCATTAGATGACACACTACAATGATCAACATTATAGATGATCTTCATATGAATGAAATCAATTGGGAAAATAAAATATACCATGTTATTTCCAAATTATATAACCACCATCTCAGAACTTTAACATGTGTTTCACATAATACACATTAAAAAATGAAATCTTCAAACTATTCACACAACCCTACTTGTATTGGCCACATACCAAAATAGATGAAATCCAAGACACATAACAACAACAAACCCTCATTCAACAATCATTCCCAAGGAATGTAACAGTAACAAAATGATCATATTTGGAAGATGAAACCGTACCACAAATTTGTTTTATGGAAGTCTCTGCGGTGACAACATCATTTTCCCTTTACTTCTCCATTAAGTCTCTATGGGGGAGATGAAGTTCAAGATTTTTGGTGCTTGGATGATTAGAGGATCAAGGAAATGGATATGAAGAAATTTTGTTCTTATGGTAGAGGACGCCATATTTGGTAATGAATGTGTTTTCAATATTTTTTGGGCCTTTCTTTCTTAGGTGTGGCGCTAAATGTATCTTCTCGCCAGGCTTGTAATGTCGCAAATGTCATGCAAATTTTTTGTTTAGGTCTTCATGTGGGTCAAAGTTGGCCTAACGGGCTCATTTTCTAAGAAGGTGCAACATCACATAGTTGTCGGCCAATTCATTTAAAAATTACATAAAAACTAAAAGCAAAAAAATTCTTCAAGGATTGTTAAAACGTTTTCTAAATTTATTCTATGTCTTCTTCCTCTTCTTCTTCTTCGCCTTGGGATGTCGTTCAATTGACACGCCTTCCTCAAGGTCTCTCCTTAATGCTAGTTCCACCCTAATTATCTCTTCTTGGCTGACATTGCTTGAGCTGGGTAGCGTTTGTGGAATAATTTAGACATTGAAGATGGACTAACCTCTGCAAAAAAATTGATTTTTTCCTTTAATGACCACTTATTTAATAGAATTGTAAGGATCATAAACATAGAATACTTGTATAGCCTATGAAACAAGGATATAAGGATCTCCAGTCAAACGTGTCTTGGTCAAGTTGACGACTGTAAAACCTAGGTGGTCGATCGATACACCTGCATTGTTGTCCACACATTTGCATTTGAAAATTGGGACCCCGAAACTTGTGTAGATAAGTACCCATATTTCCTCAATCACCCCATAGTAGGATATATTCTCGTACACTGAATTTCTATCCTTCGCGCTGCTAACATGTAACTCTTCTGCAACTATGCTAATGCCATAATTTTAATTTGTAGTGTGTTTATCCTATTCATGGGTTGATAAGATAAATCCATTCTTGTTATAGCCAGTGAAAGAAATCACGATAGCCGAAGGCATAGGGGCTAACAAGTTTAAGGTTTCACCGTGACTTTCTCCGACCACTGTTTGCCCTAACCAATCAATGAAATTGTGATTGTGTTCTGCATGAACTTGCTTCCCTAATCAACCGGGTGCCTCTTTTGATATAGACCATGTGCATATCCACGTAAGGGTAAATAACATCTGAATTGCGCAAGGCATACAGGTGCACTTTCATCAACTTGTCATTGGTTAGTACCCAAGTTTTTCGTTTTCTCAAACCTTTTCCACCCACTCTCTTCCTAGCATGATTTTGGTACACCAACCAAACTTCATTCTTAAAGAATTACATGCAATATTCTATCGCCTCTTCGGTCACATACCTTTGCACTATACTGTCATCTGGGTGAAATTGATTTTTCAAATAACCCTAAAATACCTTCATATACCTCTAAAAGGTATACATCCATCAAATATAAAAGGACCAAAAATGCATATTTCTCGTACAACGTGAATCAACAAGTGCACCATGATGTAAAAGAATGAAGGGGGGCAACCTGATTGCGTGCCTTGCATAGTTAATTCTTAAAGTTCTAGTATCTTTGTGGATGAACCCATACATTCGAGTGTCTAACATTTGGTAGTTTAGTAGTAAGTAGGGGAGCAACATATAAATCTCTATCTTTGGTCTTTTGCGCTCCGCGGGTTAATTTTTTCAAAGTACGACCCCCGCAGACTACGAATCACCCTAGGGGGTAGTTAGGGATGTTATGGTAAAAGTGGGTAATCTTGTGTTTCTGTTGAACTTTGTTGTCCTTGATGTGATGCACGACAGAGGTGTACCCTCAATTCTATCGAGGCGACCATTTTTGAAATCATCAAGGACTAAGATAGATAGTAATTTGGGAACATTGACCATAAAGGATGACATTAAATAGGGTGGGTTTGACATTTATAAATCTAAGCATGAGTCCTCTACTTCGTCTCTTGCATGCAATGGTATTTTCTTATGTGATGAATTTTTTTAATATGATGATGAGTTTTGGAAAATTGATGATGATGAGAGTTTTGGGATGATTTATGAGGGAAAGGATGCTTTACGCTTTGATATTGATGAGAATGTTGATGACACTCATTCCATGCATGAATTTATTGATAATTTTTCTATTATGGATTTCATTCTATGGAAACTAACATGCAGCAGTTGACATAGAGTTGAAAGGAATTAAAACTTCCTAGACCACCTCATAAACCCCGAGGAAAGGGCTAAGGAGTAAACATTAACTAAGTTTGGGGATAATGATTTTGATGATGTGCTACTTGGTATGGAAACCTTGCATGTTCTTTTTTCATTGATGTGCATTATGTTAGTGTTCCTTGTAATATTAAAAATTCTTGTCATCTAAATGTCAGCCCTAACAGCGGGTAAGGAAGCTGACAAAGGGGTGTAAACCTCCTAAACCCCTCCCTAGGTCCAAAATCAACAAGACTGCATCAATAATTATGAAGGATACATTTTTTTGTTTTAGGTCACCAAAAGTAAGGGGTAAGTCTAGTATGATGTGGAGATTCGTTCAATTTTGGGTAGAGTCGTGGATGGTGATTCCAAAGACGCACCAGTTAAATTTTTTAGTATTCAAAATGAATTACAAATAAGTCGTGAGGACAACAATAAATGGTGCTTTTGTTATTTTTAATCAAGTTATGAGATTTGTGATCCGCACCCTGTGGGGTTATTAATTACACTGACCTTTTTATGGGAGAGCAGTTACTGACCCACGAAGCGCAAGATGCAAAAATAATATTTCTACTATTTCTCCCGTGCTCACTACCAAGTACTAGAGAGTAGCTAGATGAAATTATAGGGTCATCCACAGAGATGACAGAATTCAAACGTTAACTATACAAAACTGACAATTGGGGGGTCACTCTTATTGTGTGTCGGGAATATCTATTTTTACAAACATAGGGTTTCAGGGGGTTTTATCCATCAACAACTTATCATGCAAAATAAGAGATTAAATTACATTAAACTAGCCTTGGGGATATTTGCATAACATGACTGGTGAATGACTTTGATACTAGATTCTATCGCATACAAGACATATAAACCTATCTAATGTCTATGTCACAAAGTGTGGGTGATTGTCGGTACTTCCCAACGTATGTCATAGAAAAGTACCGAATACCATTTTGATCCTATCAACATCGCCTCCGTAATTAGGGAAAGTACATCTATGAACACAGAATCCGAGAAGCGCTCCACTTTCACCGTAAAAATCAATCCCAATACTAAGGCACCCCAGCCTAAAGGATCAAGTGTCTAAGCACTCACCTTGCGCCGGTTGCAACTGTTAGGTATAAGAGTAAGGAAATAAATCAAGTGCACTCCACTACAGAAGCTTTTCGGTAGGCCTATAGAGGCAAAGGAATCAATGTCTCACGGTGACTTTAAGGTTAAAATAATGATGGTATCTACAAAACAATCCTAGTTGCTACAAAGTATCATACTTTTGCTTATCAAGGTAAACCAAGGTGCATTGCACCCCTTTTAGGGGGAAATTCCTTCCCTAACATGAATATTATTACACGATGAGTCAAGAAATCTAGGCTAAAAAAATTGAACGGTAGTAACAATCAAGTATCCTTAGGAATGGTCTCTAATATCTTTTACAATTCTTGCAAATGGCCGTCACTAAGTGTCCTTCGAAGTGCTACCGAGCGATTTACAATGAATCTCACAAAATAGGATCTAGATTCTGGTAAGGACATAGCATCCATCAGGTCTAACTAAGCTATAAAATGAAATATTTCGACAAGAAAACCAACAAAGGCTATCAAAACCTCGTGTGATGTAAGTACAACTAAATCTAGCAATCAACCATACAAAAGATACTAGAAAATATGCTAAATTCATTCGGCAACACATGCTACTAAAGTCACAAAAATTCCCCAAAACTTAGACCTTTACTCGTCATCAAGTAAACAAGATCAGCAAAAATCCAAGCGGGACATAACATGCAAATAGTTACCCATAACATCCAACAATATTCTTAGACTACCCTAGTTCCCCCAAATATGCAAGAATGTCACAACTCTCACTACCCAAAAAACTAAGATAATCTATCCAACCAACATACCAACTAAAAGGAGAAGTTCACAAAATATGAATGTTTACTCTACAAAAAGAACTTCCAAATGGCAATCAAAGAATAGCATCAGATTTTTCTATCTTTCTCTCAATTTCTCTCATTTTGCCTAAGAGACCTTTTGGGTTTTGCATCCCACTATCCCACCATCCCACATTTTTTTTCTTCTTTTCAAGCGCACTTCTCACCTTTTTTCACACCACATACTCTCACTTTTTCTTAGGTTTTTCAATCTATTAGGGCATTTCTCATTGTTACCTAAGTTGCCCTTTTGGGTTTTGACTTAGCAAGCTATATTTTTTAATTTTTCAATCAATTTTTTATGTAGCTCAAAATGTCCTAAAGAAAACTGTTGCGAAAAGGACTAGTCCTCGTACAACGTAGGTCTTACAATACACTACCTTCATAATACGCAAGTAAAGGTTAAGAGACAAACACCGGATAACATATTGTGCAAGTTCTCAGGTTCACATAAATGCACACTACCTTAGTGAGCGCAGCTCACATGTCTTCTTGTGTACTACCTTAGTTAGTCATATATTTGTGGCTAGTCAAACAATAGTCAAAGGGAAATTTCCACCAACACTATTGCCTGACATGTCGAGTCACGGTAGACGTACTGTACAAATAAGGGTCGGTAAAACACTAGGCAACATACTTAATGGCCTACAATACTTGACTAAATATCGGAATTGAATCGACCTTTAACCAGTTAGGCATTATATATACACTGTTGGACAAGCGGTGGATGTACAATGCGAATGTACGGTTGATCAGACACCGTTCCGCAAACATAAATGCATACATTCATATAAATATTTATATTCATACATAAATATAAATAAATCCAAATATACAAAGATTTATGTACATTTGATTGAATAAACATGTACACATATATACATATACATATATATATATACACACACCCATCACTCACTAAGTACGTTTTTCTAGAAATGTTACCAAAATATCACTCAAGGTATTTATTGTCATATAAAATTACAATATAAGTTAATGTGGGACAATAATTTGAGTTGACCATGTACAAGTATTTCCCCTCTACAATGGAGATGAAGTGATAAACATATGTACTGTACCCTTGACTATTTTTGGTCTAACAATCCCAATTCCCTCCCTAATTTTGGTCCATGGGCGGGAAGTCTAGAACCTTCCCTCTCTTTTTTTGGCCCTTCAGTCCCTTCACATCTTTTCCAAATTTTCACTCCTTCTCTTCCCACTTCTCCCAATTTCATTCTTCCTTCAAACCACTATCAAAGAACACGTTGGGTCTTCATATTAAGAAATTGTTTCCAAGGAAGTTACATTTACATTTACATCATTAAATGTATGTACACAATTGATACATATTAATGTTTATATGCACACTTAAACTTGTAGGGTATAGATGCTTATGCCAGATGGTAATTTTAGTGGTCTCGGTAAATGTTTATGTTATTTATTGTTCCAAGTTATTATAGGTGTGGAATTCCATATTTTTAGAGAAATTGAGTACAACATGGTGAATTTGCGACTCACACACGTCCAGTTGTCTAGTAGGTCGCTGTGATTGATTTGTGTGTGATGTCATATATAGGTTTATATTAGCTACGGGTTTCGATAAACATTGCATGATACTTTGGATAATAGGCATTCGACATGTGCGATTTATTAACTAACATTTTGCTAAAGTCGTTCATAGCGGGAGAATTCATTATATTTTTCCTACTCATTACACCTTGTTGATTTGTAGTTTAAACCAGTTGATATGATGACTGTGCAGGGTCTAAGTGAAAGAAATAGTGAGCTGCAAAGAGGAAATAAAATGCGCCACACCATAAGTCATGGTGGTTACACAGTAGTTACGAGAATAATCACGAAGGAAATGGTTGAGGATCGGGTGTTTTAAAAGGTGGAAAAAGGGATGACAGATGAGGAGGTGGGGAATTCAACATAATATCCCAAATCCGGCGAGATTTCCTAATTTGGGAAATGGCTTAAAGGATACAAAGGTCGTGGAGAGAAGGAGGGTAAGTTCCACACCAAAGATGTAGAATTGGTTGCGCAAGAAATTGTAAGTATATTGACATTTTATTAATTAAAATATGATTGATTTTGTTCAAGTTTAATTTCTTTAAAATGATAATGATGAATATTTTTCATTCATAGGATGATCTAAAAAGAAAACAAGAGACCGACGAGTTCGTAGGGGTTGAAAAACATACTTGGAGTTGCGCTTAAAAAGAAAGAACATCTGAGCCGGGACCGGGGTGTAGGTACTCTTTCTACACACGGGGACATCTTTGTCAAACCTTAACAACCTAAGGTTGACATTATGTCTATTATTAAACAAAGAGAAATTGATGCTTTGAAATCGACATTAAACCAAATAGTAGTGTATGTCTCGCAGCAAGAATCGAATAGGAGGAAAATGCCCTGGAGTCGGATAGAATCATTCCAAGTAAAAAACCAAGATCCACAACTCCCCCCACTCCTCTTCTAACACATTACAACCCGGAGTGTGATAGTAGACCCGTCTGAGTGTCTAGGACTCCCAACCAACTTAACATGAATGTAATAGTACATATATTTCACATTTAATTTCTTTAAAAATTATACTTTGTTTTAAATTAGATATTCGTATTATGTGGGACAATTCCTTATGCGTAATACTTGTTGAACATGTTGATGGTATCAGCTACATTGTGGCGGAAGTTAAACCATACACATCAATTTGAGTGCATCATTATAAGCCGGTCGCAAAAGAAAATGTGGTGGTCAAAGTGACAAAAATCCTGATAGATGGTATACTTCTTCAAATCCAAGAACACGAGGAAAGTACGAAAAGGAGATACGATTGTTTGTTTAATGACCCATTCGTTTGGTCGACATTATAGACAAGATAACTACTTAGAAGGTAACATGATAATTATGTGGTACAACTTATGAATGTATCCAAATATTATTATCATAACTATACCAGTTCGTTTCATGTACGTTGATAGAAGGATTAATATAGTCCAGGGAAATTGGCCAACATATGTGTGGATCCAAAACTCACAAAGTCTCATGTCTCTAGAATGAAGCTACCGCCATTAAATCCCTCAAAAGATGGTTCCTTAAAGAACATCCACACGATAGTGACGCAACACCCTCTATCATCATTTTACAAAATTGATGTGGAAGAAGTAGGTATTTTCCGGTACAAGGCAAATCCAATCATCATAAAGGAGGATTTTGAAAAATTGCTCAATTTCAATAATGTACCAACTCCCATGATGCAACTACATTGCATGTAAGTAGGTATCTATCACCGTAACTTAATTCATCGAGATTATTATTGTGTTTTACTACAATCTAAGTTTACGTAACCATGTATATAGGCTCTTGCATGTACTCTCCATTTAAAAATTGAATGGGTGGATAGGGGTTCTTTGCCCAATGAAGATCCGACAAGAACATGTTGAGATGGCAGAACATTTCGCCTACTTGATCAACCGGTTGATTATGAAGGACAACTCGATATATATTGCACCTTATCACGAGGGGTGAGACAACTCTAGCTACTACCTCTGTCTTGTTTGTATTCTATTTAGGAATATGGGATGGTAATACATTAATGAAAATTTATTTATTTTAGCGAACATTGAATTGTGGACATCATCGTTTTTCCTACAAACATAGTATTCTTGTACGATCCCTTACATCAAGCACCCACAGAGGTTACTATTGCATGCGCTTCTACTATTGCATGCTCTAAGGTTCAAACTTATTTTATAATAATAGTTTGAAGTGTGTTTTTTTTAAATCATCAAATAAAAATTTGTTCTTACAACGATTTATACGACCAAATAGCATAAAAATTAAGTGGTCCCATGGGACAGAGGTTACTATTGCATGTGCTTCATAAAGGACTTGGATTTACGAATGAAGGAAAATCAATTTGATCTACAAAACTTATCCCTAGATTCTCACCTATTATTTCTATCTGTAATATTACGACTAAGGCCAACCTTTTTATTCATTATCATACTACTACATGTCTTAGTTTTTTTCCCAACGACAAAATACCGTACCCCATAAAGCTTTACGATATGAGGAACTAGGATTAGCTTGATTATTTTGTGCAGGCATCATTTTCTGAAATGCCCATTGATACTTTCCAAGGTATTTTTTGACACCGCTATAAAGATCTCTAGCTTGTGAGAATTTTGATAGAATATTCCGTGTATTGAAAGTGTAGTTATTATACTTCTAGTATTTACGTTATGCATGTTGTAATTACATGGATTTTGAAGGGCATTTGCTGTCGGGTACACATTTGACTAGATTTGTATTCATGTTGTTAATGTAATAGCCAATGCCGCACCAACATAACTCACCATTTGGTATACACGAAAAACTGTAAGCGAAGTCGCTAAATGTCCGCAATGGCGTATGTTGGTATATTGTCAGGAGTAATGTCACGTAATGAAAATGATGTGCACCTTATTTCATGCATTAACCAATGCAATTGATACTTTTTTATCGTGTTTTTTTTGGTTCATTGCTAGTTTTAGTTAGGTTTATACGACAAAGGGTTTGGATAACAATTATTTGTTATCTTATCTAAGTCCTAAGTATTATAGAATTAATTGAATCTAATGGCATTTTGTATTCATGAGCACCTAGGTTGCTCATGAGTACTTTGGCATCATTTTTTAAAACACCATCCGCGAGGGTTGTAGGTCATATTTTAAGGCTATTCGCAAGAATAGTAGAAGTTATTTGAAGTCCATTTGTATGTATGGTAGTAGATAGAAAAAATTGGAAAAGCGTTGTAGTGGTTGGAGTTGAGCCGGAAAAGGCAGAGTTCGAGTTCAACAAGGCAAAAAAGGAAGGTTGCATCAATCTGCACGAACCAGCCGACTGGCCAGCACCAACGGGCACCTCTTGGCATGAGCCAAGATAACACCACAAGGCTGCTCTTCTAGCATGGGCATGCTAGAGGTGCCCAATATGGTCCATGCCACACTCTCTTAGCATGGACCACTTCACACCAGCCGGCCGGTGTCACCGAAAGTGTTCGTGATGCAGGTATGGACACAGATCACCCCTTTTCACACGGTCCGTGTTGTTTAAACTCTAAAAATGCAAAGACCAGCCCACGGGATTTGAAGAACAACACGACCAACCCACGGGATATTTATAGTACAAGTTGTGGTGAGAAGAAAAGTCAAAAAGGGAGGAGGGCGCGCGGGGCACGCACGGTCTGGAGTGCTCAGCCAGGCGCGCGGGGCACGCACGGGCTGGAGTGCTCAGCCAGGCGCGCAGGAGACACCATCCCGTGGGCTAAACCGATTGGTTGGGCGCGCAAGAGGCACCGTCGCCCGAGCGGTCGGAATCAGGCGCTGCTAGCACTTTTTTTGTATTTAGTAAGAACTTAGGGGTAAGAAATTTTATCTTTGAGAGGTACGACAATGACCTCCCATAGAGCCGGAGGATTCCTTAGGCGGAAACTATAAGCGAGACAAAGGTCACCGCTTTAACGCCAATCAATAACCACATCGGTGGCGATGATAAGCTAGGTTACGTCAATGATAATCATCATCAACAAGATCTCATATAACTTGAGAGATCC